>WYDK02000041.1:3976508-3988719 GCA_009867345.2 Toxicodendron radicans | reverse complement strand
TGGCTTTCTTCACACGATTGTGGCTATTGTCAAGATAAGTGGCTTGGTTTCTTAGTCTAATGACCTCTGCAATCGTTCGCCAGAACGGAGAAGAAAATAAAGATGGTGAAGGCAGTGGCGTAGCCAGGAATTGTAGACCGTGGGGGCAAATCGAAAGAATTTATTATTCAATAAGCATTCGTAATTAATACAAGTAAACGTTCAACTTAAAACAATTACAATTGACCACGACGCGTTTTCATATTTTGAAAATGTGGTATGATAACTTCATTATCAATGCTATCAAATACATATCTTTCAATATACACAATCAAGTTGTTGTTCAACCATTGATCCCCCATTCGGATCCGCAAACGATTCTTCACATAATGCATTGCTGAAAATGCTCTCTATACTAGCAGTCGCAACAGGTAGTGTTAATGCTAATGTGATCAACAAATAAATCAATGGGTACACCTTATCACATTTAGTTTCCACCATCTTTCTTGCAAGATCTCTAATCCCTTTCAATTCTGAAAACTCAACTCTACAGTGCATGTCCACAACAAATACTTCTCAAAGAACGCCACAAAAAAAATTAGGTTTTGTTTTGTTTTGTGTGTTAATAAGTGAGGAATAAGAGGAAGAAATCAATGAGAGTGAATTTTGAAATTCCTTACAAACATAGGGGTATTTCAAGTATTAGCATAACTGAGGGTATTTTTGTAATAACTTAAAAATATATATTTTTTTAATTTAAAGTGTGGTCAATTGCCCCCTTGTGTCTCCAAGTGACTCCGCCAGTGGGTGAAGGTATTAGCTAGGTTTTCAATAAAACTAATAAAAGTAAAAAAAAAAAAATTATTTCATTAATCATTTTACTGCTTATTTGCGAAGCGTATCCGAGAAGCTATATATTTATATGTTTCATTGAAATAAGTTAAATTTTAATAATCACAAAATAAATTATAGGCCGTCTATTTATCCTTATTTTGTTTTTTAAACAACATCTTAGACCATTCATTTAATTTTAGAGAGTTTAAAAAAATAAATTTTTTTCAAATTTGGAAAAAAAAAATGTTTGCTAGGGTCTGGACTGGGGTCCAGAAGACTTGGACTCGAGTCCCATTTTTTGGACCCCCATCCATGAATAATTATTAATATAATTTAAAAACAAATATTCATTTTAATTGAACCCCAATTCAAAATTTGGGATGGGGTCCTTATGAATTGTACCGAATTTTGGACCCTGATCTCTTTAATTCAGCGAATTTTTTTTTTATGAAATGAAAATTTAATTACAATTTTTTGGGATCGAGGTCTGAAATTAATAAATGAGATTCAAAATTAATGACCGATGAAATGAATTGAAATGAATCTGACGTAGACAAATCAACGTTATTCGATACATATTTTCGATATCCATAGCATTAATGTTATGATTATTTTTGATATCCATAGCATTAATGTTATGATTATTTTTGTAGCGACCTTTGTTGAGAAACGCGCGGGCTCATAGGAATAGTATCATGCCTATACAAACTCTTACTGATTACCAAATCATCACCTCCCCACTTAATGCTCTCTCGGATCTCCAAAACCCTAAACCCCTCTCCGTCTCTCCGCGCCATAACTCGTTTGACTTTAACCCCTCACTTACTCGAACTCACTCCCATTCGCCTCATGTCAACTCAGCGACTCTTTCAGCTTAAACTCGACTCACTTTCCGGTAACTTCGAATGGATTGTCATCGATGAAGACGAGAATAGTTTAGAGCCTTCGCAAGAACCACTTCTTGCTACGACGTCGTATCTTGACATGCTCAATGACTCTTATAGGAACAAAGCCTATCGTTTGGCCGTTGACAAGTCAGTGATAAAACCGTGCCACGTGCTCGATATCGGGTACCGCTTCCTTAATCTTCTTCCTTATGTTCACCAAAAATGAATATCTCAAAATTTTCTGATTTATTGCATATTAAGGTATTTTTCGCACGGTACTAAAATAACTTAATAATACAAAAATGGACCTACCTAGAAAATCATTTTCCAGTAAACCTTTATTAGTTTGAATGTGATGGTGGGCGTTTCCAAATTGAAGTTGTGATTTCCATCCTGGTATCATAGCATTCCCCTTCATTTGTAAATTTAATCTGATTTTGGATGAATTGCAATAAATAATGTGCAGTGCTGGAACTGGATTGTTATCAATGATGGCTGCGCGAGCAATGGCTTGTAGTGACTTAACAGCAGAGCCTGATGCAAAAGGAATGGTAACAGCTTGTGAGTCTTACCTTCCGATGGTAAAGCTGATGCGAAAAGTTCTGCACATCAACGGTATGAAAAAGAATATTAATGTTATTAACAAGCGGTCTGATGAACTCAAAGTCGGTGTTGACATTGTTTCACATGCTGATGTTATGGTAAGCATTGACTTTTCTTTTTTTGTTAGTAATAATAATACAAAGATACTAATATTGATATTAGAATTTGTGCTGAAAAATTCTACAATGTTGCTTGTTTGGTTACTGGGAAAAAAAGTGTGCTGTTTACAGAAGGGTTTGGTGGAGGGAAAAAAATTGAATTGTAGAGAAAGTGATATAATAAGGTGCACTGGAGTGCCTCTTAGAAGTCGAACATTTGCACTTTACATAGCTGCTAAGCACAACTCTTTCTTTTGAAAATGAGGTCGCTGACGCAAATGGGAGTATATGTTTGGAATAAATTGTATTCTCTGTAACGTCTCACTTTTTCAAGTACATATTAATTTGATTTGGTCCCTTTTTAATTTATGTTTATGAAGCATACCAATGTAAATCGCAGGTGAGTGAGATACTGGACTCTGAGTTGTTGGGTGAAGGGCTCATACCGACTCTTCAACATGCACATGACACACTGCTGGTAGAAAATCCATTAACGGTGCCATATAAGGCTACTACTTATGGGCAGGTATTTTACCTAAATTTCTGTGGTACTCTTATGTTCAGTGTGAAAATATTTATTGTTATATTATGAAAGTTGTTTGGCTTTTATATCCTGCTTTCCTTTTGCTTACAAAGAAAAAAGGTTTTTTTTTTTGTGTGATATTGTTCTTTCCATCGTGTCTTATGTTCATTTTGTTAGGTACCTTCTGAAGTTCTGGTGGCCTTGTTAACTTTACATAAACCATAGATTCTTCACATCTCGAAGGCAAAATAGTCTTTTTGTCTAATGTCAAGTTGGGACGAGCAATTAATTTTTGTCCTGAAAGATTTTATAAAGCAGGATCTGGACTGTGCTTACTCATGTTTTTGTAATTCATTTCAAATTGTAATTTGTCTTTCTTATTCTGAGTCAGTATATGAGTATCATTTTGACCAGTTTTAATTGCCATACTTTGGATGGGAGACAAGGATGATAATATATCATTTTGGGAATTTTCTGGTATCATGAAGTCCAGTTGTCTAAAACAGTTATTTGTATGTTGTGAAAAGGATTTCCTGATGAACATGGAGAAAAGTCTCATATTTCAAATAATCCACTTTGCCTTCCTTTAGTTCCTTAAGAAGAGTTTGCAGTCACGATTTCCCCCGCCGCGCCCCCCCCCCCAAAAAAAAAAAAAAAGATAAATAAATAAGAAGACTGTTTTTGTAGTTGCCTCAAATTGCGAGGTAGTTCGCCTTTTTTTCATAATTTTGGTTGCTTTATTTATTGTCCTGATCTTGAACTCTTTTGGTTATTATTTGGGTTTTTCTCATTATTCTAAAGCTCACATAAATGTCTCTCTCAATTATTGTCTTTTCTACCTTCTTTCCTCTTTAAGCTTGTTGAAAGCACATTCTTGTGGAAGCTGCATGATTTATATAACAATGAAGCAAAATCATCGGACAGCATTCGTCTTGTTCCAAGCGGATTGGAAACTCTTGTATGTGTCAAACAACAACAATATGCCACGCATTGTGATGCAATAACAAAAGAAATCAAACTGGTAATGACATTAACTACTATTCCACAGAATTCTTGGGATGTACCACTGGTTTAATGCCTACTCAACTTAGGATTCATCCAGCTGTCAGAACCCTTCAAGATATTTGAAATTGACTTTTGGAAACGACCAGACAGTCATGGGGAAACTGAGCTGCAGATAAAGGCAACCAATGACGGTAGAGTCCATGCTGTAGTTTCATGGTAATCATATTTGGGCTATTTGTATGCTAGGCTTCTTCTGTAGATAGAGATATAAACATTTGTCTTGTGTTTTCAGGTGGATTCTTCAGCTTGATCGTGAAGGAACAATCTTTTATTCCACTGCACCTAGATGGATAAGTTTGCCAATTCACTCAAGTGAGTAATGGACACCATAACATTGTGCAAACATCAAATTCTAGTTACTTATATTTTGTCGTTGTGTGCTTATGGAATTCTAGATTGTAAATCAATCAATTTAATGAAAAATGTACTTAAATGAGCAATGGAATGTTTTCCAAATTTTTGTGTCTGTCTTAGTCTGAGATGGATATTGGACCTGAACTTCTACATGTTCAACATGACTCTTATGTGAAAACGGCCATGAAAAACTAATTTCTTCATTGACTACAGCAGCTGCCTGTGTACCTTGACTAAGTAAATCTTCAAAAATGCTTAAACTAAAGTATGATTAATGTGGTTCTGATTGCAAAATAATCCATGGTTTCTTGCTCATGTAACAAAATTAGCTGGTTTGATGCTTCACTAGGTACTGGAGATTGGTGTGATCATTGGAAACAGTGTGTCTGGTTTGATCCAGGTAATGGTATGTCCATATGCAATGGTGAAGAGGTTGTTTTGCATGCCGCTCATACTGAAACTAGTATATCATATAACCTCAAGTCCCTACACCTGGGAACTGAGGTGAGGCGGTGTGACGTAAATGCCAAGGATTTTCATCTCATACTACCTCCAGAAAGAATTGCAATCTATGGTGATGGTGAATGGAGGCTTTCCATGTTCACAGCAATAAGAAATGCTGTAAGATCTCTCTCTCTCTCTCTCTCCCTCCTAGTGTGCATATGCAGACACTAAATCATCAAACTCACTTTTTTACATAAGTACATGGAAATGGGTCAATATTGAGTACAAAAATTTGGGCTATATATGCCTTTTAAATTTTTCATCATTGTTTAACTTTTGTAGTACAAAATGTCTGTGAATGATTGTGCTTCTGAAGTGGGTATATCTAACATCACATGCATGCTGACCAATCTGTAAACATGCCTGCCTACCGAACAGAACCACAGGTTAGAAAAAGAGAACCAGTTAGAATATTCTCCTATTTCTCACATAGACACGTGGTTAGGACTTTGCCCGAAATTTCTTGAATACATTTGTAGTATTAATTTTCTTTACTTCTATTCTTGTCATTTTTTTTTCTGGCATTTTTTTTGAGTGTGACCTGTATTCTTTGCAGTTGCAGCGAAGAGTTCAGCCATTATGCATCATTGCAGATGATAGCGTTTTCTTAACAATTTGTGTTGCACATCTTTCTAAAACAGCTGATTTGCTAACGTTGTTTCCGGGCTTGCGAGACAAGGGTGCCCAATATTTGGAAGTTGTCTCTGATGCAAACGGTTTCTCAATGGATCGTATAAAAGTTCTGCAAAAGAGGAAAACATCCTTGACATTGGATGATACTCATCAGAAGAAGGTAAGGGGCAATTGGTCTATGAATTCGTTTTGTGTTTTGTGAGAATGATGAAAATAATGAAAAATATGTATTTTCAAAGTCTGAAAAGGACATAATTCTATGATAATAGTATTATGGTAATAAAAAAGTGAAAATGTGTTTGGTATATTTGTCAGAAAACAATATTTTATAAATGAAAGTACTAAATATCCTTTTGGCATAACATAACATGTTTTAAATAATTTGAATTATGTTCTGTATTAATTTTGTTATTTATTTATTTTATATAATTAATTAATTAATATTCATTAGTTATTTTATTAAATTACAACTATTGTAAGCATTCTTTTTTTTCAAGTGATAAAACTTCCACACACTCTTTTATATCATTCACTATTCGCCTTAAAGTGCACCATTTAGGTGAATGCGTCTGATTATTCTCAAAATGTCAGTGTGGAAAAGAGAAGGTGGGTGATGAAGAAGTAATTAATTGAGCTAATCTGAGATTAACACATGTATAATGTCTCCATCCATTTGAATTTACACTAAGCTACTTCTCTTCCTCTTCTCAAATTTTTTTCATTCTTTTTCGATCTTTTTTATTAACATTAAAACTCAATAATTTTGTAATATCAAACCACCTCACAGACTTTCAAAATTTGACTGGAAAAAATTAGGATGTGATTTTATGAACAAAATACCCTTGACTCGGATCTTATTTGGCTCAATTTGAAAAATTACTTTAGATATTAAGCATGAAATCATGTAGCTACGGGTGTTTGGAGATGAAAATCTGATTTTAATTAGAGGTGTGCTTGACTGTTTGTGTGTGGAAGTTTTAAGAGAGTTTGAGACCATGTCTGCCTTTTTATCAGAGTGACAGACAGAGAAATAGATTGGGTCCCTTAATATTGTTCTATCCGTTTCTTAGTTTTAAAGGCTAAAGTTAAAAAAACAGTTGCTTATTTTTATTTTATAATAATGTAATACAAAAAAGGTTACCAAACATTTTTCACATATATTTCAAGGAGAAAAATCTAAAAAACTGGAAAGGTATTTATAAATGATTGGGCTCTAAGTTCTTTAGATCTGGGTTGTATATGATTGTTACATGCATTTGAAACACTGCTAAACTTTATTTGTGTGTATTCTGAGGTTGTCAGAAAATCATTGTAGTGATGATGGTTTAGTTAGTTTTTCTTTTATACATCTAAGTTCTAAAGAAATCCATGCAACATCTATATGAGTCAACATGGGACCACAAATTTATTGAGGCATTCATTCTCTCCTCTTGGTTGTGTTGCCATTGGATAAAATAGGTGTTTTAAAATGCTGATATTTCAATATCTTAACCCTGTAATCATATTGGCATTCTATTTTTTAGAATTTGTGTCTGGCCTTTAGTTGTACTTTATGAATTTTGTCCTATTTTTCTTCAACGTTTTTCTTTAATGCATTCTTTTGACTATTAAAAATTGAATATAAATAAGTTGATTTAGTTAGTCTGTCTACAGGTTGACCTGCTAATTGCAGAACCCTACTATTATGGAAATGATGGCATGCTTCCATGGCAGAACCTGCGTTTCTGGTATACACATTTACTATTGAAATTTTCTTAAAGTCTTCTGTGTTTGTCTATGACGTGTACATGAATATCTGCATATTGGCATCTCTAGTTGAGACCTTGCTAACACATCTAACTTTGCTTGCCCCTAGACTTTGTACAAAGATGTTCACACTTTGGCTTTATTGTAGGAAGTATGCGTGTGTGTATGCTGTTTTTTGCTTTTTCCCTTGTAGGAGAGGTTTTGCTCATTGTTTAGAGAAGTCCAGGTTTGTTGAACACAAGTCTCATGATTTCACTGAAGCATCTTTCCAAGAAAAATCTTCTTCAAAGGTAGTGTCTTCTCTTTCTAAGTCTTCTCTTCAAATAAGTGATCGTGAATTTACAACTAAAGAGATTGAGGGAGAATTGATAGGACATGGTAGAGGAAAAGACGTGGAAAGTCTGCTGTCTCTCCATTTCTTTTTCTTACGTTTCTAACAGCTTGGTTTAGAGAGCAAGTTCCAGGTAGGAAACCTGAAACACCCCAAAAAGCTATCCCTTACTGAACCTATTAAGGATGTCCACAAGTCTCTTAAACCAGCCCACAAGCGAAGAAAAGGGAAATGGAAAGTGCCACTAGTTGAAGAGAAACGTGAAGGAGTTTTAGGGGCATATTGGATGGTATAAGGAAGCTAACGAGTGGGATTTGGGTTTCCATTCATAAAGAGGTGTGGGTGTCGCTAATAGCATCATAAATTTAGGGTTTATAGCAATTGACGACAAGGGCTTTTAGATTGAGAAATTTCAACCTTCCAAAAGTCAAATATTTTATTTGAAATTGACAGGAAGAAGATAATAATGTTAAGTGGACAAATTTTAGACACAGTTTGTGTGCCAAGTTGATGCTTAATTTCGAGCCTCCAATCATTCAAAATTTAAGACTACTGTTAGAGAGAAAATTGTAGAGCATTTTGTCTAGTTTATAGAATATAAAAGATCACATCAATCGAACATAGTAAAAACTTATGGCCTTAATACAAGCACTATGTTGGGCAGAAAACTTTAGCAGGAATGAAGTGAAAAAAGAGAAATATTTGGATCTTCTGACCAAGACCAATGCTCAGCACTTATGAAAAGATATCTAATATATGATAAATATTTTCAATTTGTTCTTAAATAAACTTGTTCTAAAGATATTAGAGAAACTCATTCTAGATGTTAATTGCTTATTATGTCAATTGTGAAAGCATAGCTACTAGGAATTCTTGTTTACTCAAATTTATATGCATTTTTTATTGATTTAATTATGTACCAAGTTTGAACAAGTTAGTTATGGAGTATGGTTTATTCTAATTATACGAGGATGTATCATTTAAAAAATTTCAGAAAATTTGATTTTCTTTTATCAAGTTAATGCTTATATATGATACTGAATGAAAAGTATTCTTTCCGTAGAGACTGAAACATTTAGTGTACATGCAGTGGTTTTTAATAATCACTAAGCTTGTACCGTTCTCCAATAATAGATGGATATAGATTTTTGGGACCCGTTTAGCACACGTAAATGAAGGTGTTTAAACCTGCATCAGAGATTCAAGATAAAAGAAAGAGAATGAGAGCTGATTGGTTAGCGAAAAAATGTGAGGAAATCAGAAAATAATTCGTCTACTTCTTAATCCCGAAAAAATTGTCTTTTACATTAGGGGTCTGCCCTTTTTATAGGCCAATTTGGGCAGGAAAACAGTTATCCCCGCTTCACACTTTTTACATTAGTTGACAGCTGGATCAACTACTAACGTTCACTTCTTTGTATCTTCGGGATTTCCTTTGTTACCTTTACAGCTGTTTCCAGTTGCCTTATTTCCCTGTACTTTGTTCTTTTCATTATGCTTTGCTCCCTTCTTCTGCAATGCCTTCATTTTGCCATCCCTTGTTATTCTTCTTCTGTCTTTCTGCCTCCTTTGCTCCTACTTCTGTTGAAGAAAGTCTTCCTTCGATTACTGCTCCTACAATAAAGGCTATGAGTCGTGTGTCCGGGCGCTTAGTACTTGGGGAGCAAGTTTGTGCATGTGCATGACCAGATTTTGTTTGCTTTGCCTATGTGAGGATAGTTCCGCCAGTGTATGACTAGCTTAGTTCCCGTGTTTTGCCTATGTAAATAACATGAGGTGTATGACTAGCTTATTCCTCGGGTATTAGTTTGGTGTTCTTTAAAGTATGATGTGTATTACTCAGTTTCGTATATTTAGAATCACCTTACTTCAACAAGTTTAGAATAATGTCTCACTATAATAAACTTTTAATTATTTTATAGTGTTATTTGAAGTAGTTTATATTATTCATCAACCAAGGGACTGTTTTGGGGAGTTTGGAGGGCTTTGTCAGGGAGAACCTATTTCTCCATTTCTTTTTAATTTAGTGGTCGACAGTTTTAAGTAAATTTGATGGATGAAGCTATTGAAGTCAATTTAATGACTAACATATCAGTGAAAAAAATTAAAATTTTACGGTGTCTTATCTTCAATTTGTTGATGAAACTCTTTTCTTTAACATGGAAGAGGCCAAAATTTCCAACTAAAGTCGTAGAATGTTGTTTGCACTATCTCATGCCTTGAAGTTAATATGTGAAAAAATTTCATTGTCAGGATTAGTTCTTCCAAAGAGGAAATTAGCTCTTCGATGGCTATTTCTGACTTACTAGTTGGAAGTTGGCGTCTTAACTATTTGGGCTTACTGTTAGGAAATAACCCTAGATCTCAAGGCTTCGGGGATCTATTGGTGGAAACTATTGAGAAAAGACTAGGGGGTTGGAGAGATTGTTTCAATCTGGTGGAGGTAGGCTTACTTTCTTTCAAAATCCCTTGTAGTGTAGCAAAGAGAATAGAAAATATGATGAGAGATTTTGTTTGGGAAGGATATGGAGAAGGTAGTAATTATTTGGTAGGATATTCCTCTTAGTCAAGAGGGAAAGAAAGGATTGGAGTTCAGTATGTGGAAAAGAAAAATAAGGATCTTTTAGCTAAATGGCTTTGGAGGTTTCCTCAAGAGAGAAATTCCCTTTGGTATGAAGTTATCAAAAGCAAATATAGTCTTCAATCAAATGGAAGGGATTCCAAAGAAGCTAAATATAGATCTTACAAAAGTCCTTGGAAATACATTTCTTTAGAATATCTCACTTTCAACTCTTTCATCACTTTAGAATTGGGAAATAACAAGGACATGTGTTTTTGGTAGGATAAACAATTCAGAGACTTTAGCTTGAATCAACTCTGTCGTCTTCTTTATAGATTGACCCCCCGTAATAGAAGAGTTATCATTTATGCCTCTTTCGACCCTTCTTTCCCGGATGGAAGCTAGAACTTTAATTTAGAAGAAATTTGGGAGGGGAGAGGTTGAAAAATTCACATATTAATTGAGTTGCTTTACAATGTTTCCGTTGATGAGTCAAGTAAAGACAAGAGGAGATGGAAACCACTCAGGCTACGCTTGCGAATCCTACTCTCTTAGACCATCCCCAACCACAAACAAAATTGGTGCAATTTGTGCACCAAAATGGTGCAACTTTCACACCATTTTACTATTGCATCTCTAATTCATTGCACCAAATATTACATAAAAAAGAATATTCCTTAAAATATTGTTTTTTTTTTTCTATTAATTCTCAACAATTAATTTATTTCATTAATTATTTTTGTATATATTAATTAAATATTGTGAACAATAAATTTTATTAATTAACTACTAATAATAACTTATAATATTATACTAATTTAATAAAATTAAGCATTTATTAAATTAAGTAAACATTGTACGCTTCCATATTCTTGATTTGTCTATGTCGCGTAAGAAAATTTTGAAATCGGACATTTTCATCTAGCATAATTTCAACTTCAGGAGTTGACACTTTCATTTGATTCTCAATTGATGTATCAACATCATGATCATTCTCGATTATCATGTTGTGCATAATAATACATGCAGTCATTATATCATGTAATAATTTTTTTTTTTCCAAAAACATTTCGATCTTGCCACAATTGTTAACCGCGATTGGAGAATTTCAAACGCATGTTCCATTTCTTTTCTACATCATTTTTGTTTCATTGCAAATAATTTTTTTGAAACCACGTGGATCGTGAATAGTTTGTACAAGAGTAAGCCATTTGGGTATATACCATCAGCTAAATAATAACTCATATTATACTCTTTTCCTTAAATGATATAATGAACGGGAGAAACAATATCTTGAGTGATGTTGACAAACGAATGAGATGTCTCCAACACATTAATATCATTATTGGAACCTGACAACTAAAAAATGTATGTCATATTCAAAGATCATAATCAGTTACAATCTCAAGAATAATAGTTGGGATCCACTACGATCAGGATATTGTCTTGCTTATGCCGTTGGACAATTTTTTCACTTCCAGTGCATACAATCTAAACTATCCAACATTTTTAGAAAACCACGTTGTTCGTCAATATGAAATAGTCTGACAACATCATTAACATTAGGTGATCTTAGATACCGCTCTACAAATATTTCAACAACACGACAAAATTTCTTCAAACTTTCAATTGTTGTAGACTAACCTATTTTAATATAGCCATCAGTAGCATGTGCTGGTAGACCATATGCAAATATCTAGAACACAACTTTCATTTTTTGAAAAGCAGACAATCTAAGTCTACCAATCTCATCCCTTCGTTGTACATAGTAGTTATCATGACATTTCACTACATCAACAATACGAATAAATAAACTTCGAGACATTCGAAATG
The DNA here is from genome assembly GCA_009867345.2 of Toxicodendron radicans. Lineage (NCBI taxonomy): Eukaryota > Viridiplantae > Streptophyta > Magnoliopsida > Sapindales > Anacardiaceae > Toxicodendron > Toxicodendron radicans. Next base: position 3,976,769 of record WYDK02000041.1, on the reverse strand, counting down.
GTCGAAACATTCAAAATCGTCGAAACATGGAATCATTATATTGTGGATTATAGGCAAAATAATCGTTGAACAGATTGCGATCAACATTTTTCCGGTCGCAATTGATGACTATATGACCAAGAATTGATCCTCTATGGATCATCTGATTGTTTTGTTAATTGAGATAGTGAAAAGGGGGGGGGGGGGGGGAATAAATTGAGTGGGACCCCAAACTTTAAGTTTTTTTTTTTTTGTTTTTTTTATATGTTTTTAATTTAAGAA
>WYDK02000041.1:3931332-3944039 GCA_009867345.2 Toxicodendron radicans | reverse complement strand
TAGATGTTCATGGGTTCGGCCAGTTCCAGTCCGTCCAAGATGCCGTTGATTCTGTCCCAGAACATAACACAATGAGCATACTTATTCAAATAAGTGCTGGATATTACATGTAATTCTCTCCCACTAATTAAGTCACTCTCAATCTTTATGTTATGAATTTATCAATTGGTTATCATTTAAATTCATGCATGCAAATTTTGACAACCAAAAAGGTTTTTACATAAAAAAGCTAACCGGTTAGTTCATGCATGAAATTACTCGTATTGATATTATAATAATGGCGTGGTTTCCGATATATGCAGAGAGAAAGTGGTGGTGCCGGTGACTAAACCGTACATAATGTTTCAAGGAGCAGGGAAGGAATCGACGGTGATAGAGTGGCATGATCGAGCATGTGATCGTGGGCCCGATGGCCAACAGCTACGTACTTACCAAACAGCTTCTGTTACTGTTTTTGCTAATTATTTCTCTGCTAGGAATATTAGCTTCAAGGTACAAAATTAACATGAATGGAAGTACACACTGCCATCCATTTGTTTTACGGAATCATAATTAAATGTATAAGCATGCATTTTCTTGTCTAATTACGATAATATATAAAATCAATTAATTAGATGGTCAAAATTAATGTGTAGAATACAGCACCGGCACCACTGCCAGGAATGCAAGGATGGCAAGCAGCGGCGTTTCGGATATCAGGCGACAAGGCCTACTTCTCCGGCTGTGGATTCTTTGGTGCACAAGACACTCTTTGTGACGATGCCGGCAGGCATTACTTTAAAGAATGTTATATTGAAGGTTCTATAGACTTCATTTTCGGGAATGGCCGCTCCATGTACAAAGTAAGTTCATGAGCATGCACTAATATTTTTCATTATCCTCTTAATTAAGTACATTATCCTGGGAAGAAAAGAAAGAATACCGACTCACGTGATTTTGAGATAAATTAATCCGATGAGCAGCTAGCATGGACCATGGTGAGTGTTAAATGAATGAAAAGGATGTTTCGTAATTCTGTGACTCTGGTCTCCTGTACGAAGTTGAAAAAGACAAGAGCTTTTGTATTAACTAACGTCTGTTGTGTCAGCATCAGTGGTGCCCCATACCCAACTCAGAAAGGAGAAGAGAAACATAAAAAGGAAGTGTGTATTAATTAGTGTATAGATTAGCATAAGCAAATCTGTGTTAAATATGAAAGGAAGTGGGATCCAGTTTAAAAATTACGGCATGCCTGAAGTTGTTCAGGATTAAGAGACAAATCTTCTGATATTTACTTGAGTTGTTTGATTGGTCCAGGACTGCGAGCTACACTCAATAGCGACAAGATTTGGATCGATTGCGGCCCATGATAGAAAGTCACCAGAGGAGAAGACGGGTTTTGCATTTGTAAGATGCAAGGTGACGGGTACAGGGCCACTTTACGTAGGTCGAGCCATGGGCCAATACTCCAGGATCGTATATTCATACACTTACTTTGATGACTTGGTTGCTCATGGTGGCTGGGATGACTGGGACCACGTCAGCAACAAAAACAAGTAATATTATACAACTCTCTTTTAACCAGTCATTTTTATTCATGCAATCTTAACAGTTTATAGTTGAGTCATCCTATTCCTATACAGCGGATTTTGAAAACATGGATCAATTTCAATTACAATGTGCATAGAAATTGGAGCTGTAATTATGGAGTAACCGATTAGTCAACATGATTATGGTAGCTATCATTCTGAGATGAGCAATTGGCATATTAAGTCACAATTTTACTTTTTTTTTTTTACTTTTTTGACTTTTTTATTGTTGCTGCCGGACAAAACAGTGATGGAAAACTCAATAACAGCGCCTTCATTTTCATTTCTGTATTTTCTGATTGCAGGACGGCGTTTTTCGGGGTGTACAGATGTTGGGGACCAGGTGCTGCAAACGTGAGAGGAGTTTCATGGGCTAGAGAGCTGGACTTCAAGACGGCCCACCCTTTTATTAGGAAAAGTTTTGTCAACGGGAGACACTGGATTGCACCATCTGATGCTTAGCCAGCTGCCCATCTTCTATTACATTCATTTCTTCTTTCATAAATTCATACCTAATTTGTTTATTCTTTGAGATGTACCATATACCTATTTATCTTAAATTATCTATGAAAGCAAGGGCTTATATATTTTTTAATGTTATTTTTTGCAATAGAGCATGGAAAAGTACTCCACGGGGATAACATATATATATATATATATATACCCTCTTGGATGAAAGCAGCTATTCTTAAATACTCACCAAATAAATACCTCTTAACCCAAGAACATCACCCACTTCTCCAAGGTTGTGGAATAACAAAAGAACTGATATTCAAAGTTAAATTGCTTTATTTTCTCACAAATATTTTAAAAGAATATCTATGGCATAATATAAAGAGAAACAACAGGTGAGACTAGCAACTTCAGGACAATTACTTCACATTATACAACAATTCGGCTGAGAACCGAGTGCCTCGGGAGACCTGCAAGAGTGAGATCTGGTTAGCCATAAATTTGGAGATAATGTACCTAAACCACACAAGTCAGAGACATTTTCCAGTATCAAAGTGAAACCAATAACAACATCTCAGACAAGGCAATTGTGGGCATGAGTTCTCAAGTATACGTGTCAGGTAATATCGTTTAAATATTTGTCTCTAGCAGTTTTTGCAGCACAAGGATAAACTTTTCAACCTCTACAACTCTTACCAATTTTTTCATAAGCAATATCTTACTATGATACAGAACCTAACCTCAACCTGCTCTACTGCAGTACACAACCCAAGCCCAAGGGAATTTGAAGCTCAGGAAGAGTCAGTTTCCTCATTCAAACCAACACCATATATATAATTCATTTCATTAGCTTATTTACACCGTAATGCTAAAACAGTCCACTCCTAATAATTAGTATGATATAAACAAAAATCATTTTGCTTATGTAACAGTCTTCTCATTCCTAAACTATGAAATATTGTTCAGGTAGACATGGCTTGCATTTAAGAAAATAACAACAATTACAATTCCTACATGGGTGGACATGTGTGCTGGAAAACTACATATGAATAATGTTTTTGATCGCTGTTAACAACAAAAGAAGAGCACTTACAATTGGCCAAGACTAGTTAAATCGAAATCAGGGGCAAGCTCTTGAACAATATCATTTGGTGGTTGGCCACATTCTTGCATTTTCTGCATGAGATCAACAATCTTGGTGAAGTTACTAGAATCATTGTCATAAACTTCATTAAGCTGTTTTATAAGTTCATATTGGTGGGAGTATCGTTCATAGTCTTCTTTGCTCAAAGTGGCTTTATGGTCTTCCAACCACTTAGGATATCTCTCTCCAATTTCCTTCATGGGTTCGTGAAGGATCTCCTTAGACAGAAGTTGTTGCATCATGGTCTCCACAATAGATTCCATATCCATGTCCTAGGCAAAAGAAAGAAGGAAGTTACCACTTACTCCTCGAGGTTTTTGAAACCATAAAGAACCAAGTTGGAAAATAGAGGTAAGAAAAATGAAAAGAAGATATTAGCACGTGAGATCTAAAAATCTATTTAACACATACATCTGATGCAGCAATAGCAAGGGAGAGGAGAGAAATTGTTTTTTAAGGCACACTAACATTACAAGTTACTGGTATAGACAAGTTTCATCCAAAATGTGGAAAATTTATGGCCAAATTATGATAAAAATTCCCTTTGATGCTAACTATGCCTCTTCCAAGATGTAGCCAGTTTCAATTCTCATACACAAAGGAACAGTAGCTAATTTCAGGTCATAAATGTACCCAGTTTTAATTATATAACTCACAATGATATCAGGATCATGAAATCATGACAGGAGACCTGCAACTACATCCAAATAATTTCAATCAATCCCCAATGGATGATTCATACTATTACATTGGAGACTCAAGCAACACTAAAGCTCAACGATGCACTTAAAATCCTCTCATGCATACGAAACAGAGCAGCCCAGCAAGTGGAAAAACTATCTATTTTGATCACACTTTCCAACAATATGGCATGCAAGTTACATAAACACATTACCGAATTAACAAAAGTCATTCACTCAACACGAAATTTTTCTTGATAGTTGAAAAACCTAGCAAATTCAAAGGTGAAGGTTATTTCAATTGCAAACAAAGGAACAATGCATTTCCTCCTGTCTAACTACAAAATCACAACACATTATACATCATCAAGCTACTAGATTATCCAATAAGAAAAGCTAAGATTTGCTCTCCAACTAAACCCAAAACCATGAACAAAAAACACTGAACATTACCAATAATAAAACCATGAAGAAAAACTCTGAGCATTATCAACAATTTCATGCAAGTGTTTCTAGCTCCAGGTGAAATGAGATAAGAGTACCACAATCACACAATCACTAATGATCAACTTCATAGTGCATGCTTCTTTTGCAATAAGGTTGTCAATTAAACAATAAACTTACACTCGTCTAATTTTTTTTTTTTTTTTTTTACTTTAATCAGTTCAAGTAATTTAGCATGCCCCCTTCCACAATAAGGTTATAAATTAAATAATAAGCTTACTTAACACTAATTTTCCTTTTCTATTTTACTTTGTGCAGTTCAAGTAATTTAGCCTGCTACTGGTACAAACAAATTGGTATCTCCTTCAATCTCTCCTATGAATTTGATAAGCAGCTTAAGCCAATTCCATAAGGGCTTTTAAGCATTAAAACTCTTGTCTAGACTCTTTATTGTACAAGCAATTACCCAAACAAAGTAAAGCAGCAGTAAACACAAATAAAGCCAAATTCAGACCAGTACTTGCAATTTAATTATAAGTAAATCACTAAAATCATTAACTGAAAAAAAATTTTTTTTTTTAAAATTGAAAAATTACCTGAGAGCCAGCAAGCTCCTCAAACTGCTTAACCCAATCATCAACCACAGCATCCTTACCGAAATCAAATCCACCTGGTTGTGCCATTGATTCTAATCCTTTCACAGCCTCCCTCGTCTGTTCTCTGAGCTTATCAAGAGTCTCGGTGACATGGGAATCTTTTGAAACCTTTTGCTTTCCCTTTTTCTTGGTTTTCAAGTCAGGTAATCCCATTCCCAACCCTTGTACCCCCGATGGCAAAGTACCATATTCTTGCTTCTTCTCTGTGCCATTTCCTTCTCCATTCCTAGAAGCAAACCAAACCAAACCAAAGCTAAAAGATTCAATCTTCTTTTAACCAATAAGGTCGAAACTTTATAGCATAAAGCTTATACAGAAAAGAGGAATTTAAAGCTTGTAATATATAGAAAAGACATATAAACTTAGCATACAAAATAATCATGTAGCCTGAGTTAGATAAACACATAAACATAAACTATAAGTGCCAATTGAGATAAACTAATACCAAAACACCGCAACTTGTATCATATGTAACATATAAAAGATAAAAACTTGAATTTGAATCAAAAGAGTCAAGCTTCTGAGCAAAATTGAAAAAGTGAGAGACCTTTGAGTTCGAGAGGAAGGAGTGAGATTGAGATTCTGGAAATCATCCAAAGCACCTGAAAGTAATTGAATTAAGAAATAATGGGTAAGAGATAAAAGAAATAAAGATATAAAAGAACATACTGTCGAGAAGTTGGTCTAAATCATCGGAGTGGTCGGCCATAACTGCAACTCCTCGTCAAATCAAATACCCGATTAATTCAACTCGCTTATTGAGATATGCTGTAAAGGATAGAAGTGCCACCGCCTTTATACAGCAAGAAATTTTTACTCTTTTGATACCTTTTAACTCCTACATCTTTTTTTCTTTCCCTCTAGAAATTTACTTTTATCAAATCTCTAATCTTCAAAATAAGTAAAACTATTTTTCCAATAATTATTAATTTAATAATTAATAGTATTTGTCTAATTTAATAGAGTTAAAACATAGATTTAAGGTACCTCAAAATAATAAAAAACTTTTTATTGTTATAAATTTGTTAGTAAATGGTTTACATTATTACGAGATAATAAATATTATCAAATTATTATCTTCTCGTTTATTTTAATCCCTAAAATTCAATAACAGAAAATTTTATGTTATTTTCAAAATCTTGAACCAATTTTGTTATTTTATCAATTTTATCATACTTAAAAATGATTAATATGGTTAATGAATGTTTCTTCTAAACAAATATAGAGTATGTCGTATAATAATATTATGGACACCGAATTTCTATACCAAAATCTTGTACCAAATAACGTAGCATCCCAATCAAACTATTCTACGTGTAAATACTCGTTTATCTAATATTTTATGGACGATCGTTTATTTCCATAACTATGGACGATCGTTCATATAATATAGACAGTCGTTTAAGATAATGTAACTTTTTATTTTTCAAATTTAAATGGACATTAATCTATAAAATGAAAACGATCGTCCATTAATATTGGACGGATATAAAGACATCTATAATTTATAAAACTTTTTTTTTTATGATTATAAATAAAATAATTAAAAAAATTTTGAATTATAATGAACGGACGTGTATTATATTGGATGGGTGTACATTAATTTATATTATTTGCTAAATCACATACCCGCTAAAGACTCACACAAATCTGCAGCGAAAAACAATCTCCCAACCACAACCAAACCCCCAGCAGGCCCCCACCAACTGCCTCACCAACAACCCACCACTCACAGGCCTGCCACACCCGAGAACAAACAAACAACCAGCTACTGCCAGACCGCACACTCATCAAACTCCCAACAAAAGTTAGGCAGATATAAAAGTTCACAAACAAAACAAAAGTTGATTAATAATTTGTATTATTTAAAAAAATAATATAAATTAATGGACGACGTCCATTAATACCCGTTCATATTATGTGAACAGACGTTCATTATAATTTAAAATTTTTTTAATTATTTTATCTATAATTATAAAAAAAATGTTTCATAAATTATAAGAACGTCCAATATTAATGGACGATCGTTCTCATTTTATAAACGAACGTCCATTAAAATTCAGAAAATAAAAAAAATACATTTTATTAAACGAGTGTCCATATCATATGAACGGTAGTCTATAATTGTTGATGGTCGTTCATTTGGAATGGACGCCGTCTATAATATATTGGATAAATGAGTATTTATACATGAAACAGTCTGATTGAAAGGCCACGTCGTTTGGTACAAGATTTTGGTGCACGAATTCGGTACCCGTAGCATTATTAAAACTTTAAAACTACTCGAGCAACTTTCACTAAGCTACCAATATAATTAAAGCATCAACTTTTTTTCTGGAACCTAAGGGGACAGATTTCATTTACAGAGGAAAAAGTAATACAGCCATCCAGTCCCGCATTTGATGGATGTCTAAGTGAAGGTGATAAAACTGGAAGTTAATTACTCCATTCAGGGCGGAGTATCTACTGGAGGACAAACCAGTAAACTTCAGACTATGAGATCAAATTAGAATTTGCCTCTGTTGTAGAAGGTTGTCTGATCTCTGGTTCTCTTTTCGCTACCTGTTGCTGGGTTTCTGAGACCATTAGACCAGTATTGTAACCACCAGATTCAGTGGCGGTTTCTGCTTGAGCCATGGGATACTGTTGAAATACATTATCCATGCCACTTGATACAACTGCAGCTTGGTGAGTTTGTGGAGGCATGCAAGGACAAGATGAAGGAAATAAGCCCTGAGAACCGTAAACCGGTGGCTGATGATGTCCTTGAGAATGGTAAAGAGTTTGTGCAATTGGGTTAGGAGGGTAAAGAGCCTGCACTCCCATAGGGCCATACATAGCTTGGTGACCTTCAAACCTTTTAAGTTTAGCAATATGTTTTTTACCAGAAAGATGGCGGTCAAAAACTTCCTGTGTGTCACATTTGACATTGCACAAGTCACATATAAGGGGAATTACCACTTTAGGTTTGGGAGGATCCATTGGTTGCCTTGAAATTCCAAACATTTTCATCCGCTTTCCTCCTCGACCGCCTCTCATCTTCCGTTTCATTCCACACCTCCAATTATCAGAATTCATCCTAGGCTTCCCAGCTTGCAAATCAGAAGACTCCTTTGCAGGAACTTCAGATTGTTTCTCTGCATTATTTCGATTATCAGCCTGCATTTTATTTTTATCAAGTATAGTTGCAGTACCTATATTTCCTGCTGACTCATTCTCTTGACCACCCTGAGCAAACTCTTGATGCTGAGACACTTCGATCTTGGACTCAGCCACAGGTTCTTGTTCATTCTGAACTTCAGTGATTGGTTTGACTATTTTTCTCAACTCCTCAGTCCTTTGCAAGTTCTTCTTATGCCGCTTTCCATTCTTGTGCTGTTCAAGAATTTCCAAACTAGTGCAATTAACTTTACAAAGTTCACACCATGCAGCCTTTGTGGGTCGCCCGCTTAGCACTACCTTCTCTGCTGCTGCAGAAAGTGATAACTCTGGAAGCAATTCAGCAGGTTTTTCAGGTGCATCAATTGAGGGCTTTTTCAATTCTGCTTCTTGAGCAGCGGAAGATTCAGGATGTGAAGATGTTGACCATTCACCATGTGGTGAGAAGCGTTTACGACCACTCCTACCCCTACCTTGACCACGACCTCTTCGATAAAAAGATGGAGAATTATGGTGGCCAAACCTTTCATGACCACCACCCTTGTAGGGAAACTGACTAGCCTGCAACATAGGTTTCAAAATGTTTGTAAGAGTATTAAAAGCTCCAGCAGCCACATAGTTTAAATCTAGAGACAAGTCATACAAAAATACATAAATAAAGACACACAACAATGTGTGGAACATGTACTGGAGTCGTTCTTAAATTATAAATAAACTCATACAGAGAGTAAGATATCAATAAAGAATCCTACAACCAAGAGGGAATAAAATGAAGAATACTGCTGGCCTATTGAATAAGCTCATCCTATTTATGCTGAGCTCATATCACAAATCATTTCCAATTGAAAAAGCTCAAGCTCAGTTCAATTGAAAGGTTAGCTCAAACACTACACATATTATAACTGTCACATTACTTATGCTACATTGTTGCTTAACCAGATTAAAATGGCAGCCACCAAGCCAATGCCCATCAACTAAAGAAATTCACACTTCACACCATGTGCTTCAAGTGAAAAACAAAGCTCTATGTAACTTCTAATTGTGGTTGACATATTGAAACTGTACCAACTACTCAAATTTTCGTGTCCAATCATCATTATCAATTTAGTGTCACTAGTTTGCAAAACCTTAAGCAAAAAATCAGAAGACTAGAAACTCACTGAAAATTGTCTTGAAACTATACATTACAATTAAAGATAACAATGAAAGAGGTCATATTTGTAACTTCATAACATTTAGTACAGTCAGCTTAGTCAAAAGTAAGACTCCATGTATGACTTACGCATAGAAGTGAGAGTAAACCTTAAAAATTTACATGGCCCAGTCATTGAGTAACATGTGGCATTTGAAAGAAAAGCTTAGAGTTAAAAGATATTGCTTTAAAGTGCAAAGGAAAGAAACTTTTCATCTTCACACTTCAAAATAACTTGAAGACTACGCAAGTGGTGCCTCCCAAATTCAAAGAACACTCTTCATTACTCATTCCACTAGTAGTTGTTGCCGTAATTATATTCGGACAGATAAGTGGTTTACACAAGTTTAAAATGTGTTAGAATGGGCGTGAAATCCTGTTATGTGCTTGAAATGGGTAAATGAACAGAGAATGGTTGCGAAATCAGGTTAAGTGCTTGAAACAGAGAAAAATAAAATCCTACCAATGCCATTCACTATTCATTACCCATTTTAAAACACGACTCAATTTCATACCTATTTGAAGCCATTTTAAACTTATATAAACCATTAATAGGTTCAAATATTACCATTACAAGAACTACCGGTTGAATGAGCTATAAAGAGCTTTATTTGAAAATGGGAGGTGCCACTAGCTCTGCGTTCAAGAACTCTTCTGTTACTCTGAAGTGCGAAGGAAGACAAATAAGTTGTTTCCTTTCCACTTCAAGGAATTTTTTTTTTTCCTTTCAAATGCTCCATATCACTTGATTGATTGGGTCTCAATTTTAATTAAATTGACTAGCTAAAAATATGTCATTTTTCATTGTTATTTTTAATTGTGATGTACAATTGAATTACCTTCACATTTGCTTCAGGTTTTTTTTTAATGCCTTAATTTAATAATTCCCTAATAAATAATTCTACCCAAGATTCAATAAATTATTAAAAAGAAATTGCCGATAACACAATCAAAACAATAAGATAATTAAACAAAGTGCATACCAACGAAAGCAATGGACCCGGCCTAACCATGGCATGCAACCCGGCCACCGCCCTCTCCGCTGCGTCCATCGTTCCCGCGAACTGTGCCAGCTGTGACAAAGCCACCATGGCAGCTGCGGCCGCTGGGTTCAACGCCGGATTGTATGCGCTCGGCTGTTGCTGATCCAGGTGGGGCCCATCAGCCTCCTTAATTTGCGCCCCCGAAACTTCATTCCTCAATGGCGAAACTCCCGGCGGATTATTGGATACGGCCGTTTCCGGGAGCTGCTGACGTGGCGCGCACTGATGAGCATTGGAACAATCAGGTTGATGGTAATAAGCGTAATTTGGTTGTTGTGAGTAAGAATAATTAAATTGGATACGCGGAGAATCATAGGATTGAATTTGTTGTTGAGGTTGATGGCGATTTTGGGGTTGAGAGTGAGAAGAGAAGTCCATGGTAAGAGAATGGTATGATATGTAGTGTAGGAGATACTCACTTACTTTTGTTGCTATTGTAATTACTGGATAATGGGCGATTAGGTTAGTGTGGGACAGGAGTGAGGGAAGGAGGGGAATGATAGGGTGACGAATGCTGGGAAGTGGTGCTGTGCCTCTCAGTGTGTGGCTCTGACACGTGGCGGGCTAGAGTGAAATACGTGTGATTTATCCGATAGTCAGACTATGTCCACTAAAATCAATATTATTGAAATATCTCGTCACCTCTTTTATTATAATTAATGTATTTGCCTATGTTTTTCTAGCACACCCATTCAAGGGAGTATGATTATATAATTGGTTATTAGCAAAACTTAATATTATCAATATCATTTTTCCTAAACTCAAACTCAATCAGAAATCTAATTACTTAGAGAAATCCTACAATGGTTTTTTATGGAATAGGCCCAAACCACTTATGGGCCAAGGGGCGTTGCCACCCCCATATGCATCTGGCTCGTCTCATTGTTGAAATGGCATTTCAAGGTTGTAGTTCTAGATCACACGTCGCAACTTGCTTGAGATCGCACTCAAGGTCGCCAACTCCAATAAAAAAGTCTCTTTCAATAGGGACAGATGTCTGTAAGTAGACCTGACAAAACGGGCGGATGAACCAGGAACGGGCCCAAAACGGGTCAATTTAAACAGGTTCAAAATATTGGACCTGCACCCTACCCTATACGGGTACAGGTGCACCCGCGGGTATCCATACTATTCATAATAATTTTAAATTATAGTAGTTATATCCCCAAAATTCCTACAGTTTTCATTTAACCACCTATTTATTATTTGAATCCTGCTATAAATGTGTTGTAACAACCAAATTATTAAACATTTAATCTAAAAGTTACAACTTATATCATCAAAGTTTATTCCCTAAAAATAAAAAAAGGCTAGAAATATTATAATCATTTCCTTTTTCAAATTAGATTGCTTCCCAGACATTCTCAACTATTTATCTTGTTTTTTAAATATACGAAACAAAGATTTTGAAACTTGATACAAGAATCATCACCCTCTATAAGCCTCAAGGTCTGCTGCTCACCTGTTACTTACACATTAAAAAAAAAAAAAAAAAGGAACTCCCAAACAAACAGAAGAATACATGAGATGATGATTCCCAAAATAATCCAATTTAATCTTTATATTCTGGAAACAAGTGTAATTCTTTAAGTTGTAATTCTTTCAGGCATTTCATCAAACACTTAACACAAGTGTTAATAGAAGAAAAAAAATTCCTTACTGCAGTTCAAGCGTTCGACACCTTCATACCTCAATCTCACAAGTCACAATGAAAGAATGATAAATTGATAATCAAAATTCTGCATAGACAAAACGAAATCAATAAACAAAACAAAGATTGAAGCTTTTCATAGCCTTCCAAGTCAAGAAATTCAAGACTATTGAAACATTATAGCTGTGGGTGGGAATGGGATTCGTGTGGCTGCTGGCTGGTGCGGCAGCGGCGATCTCATGCATGGTGGTGCGGTAGCAACAACGATCTCGTGCTTGGTGGTGACTGGTGCAGTAGTGCGGCAGTGTATTCTTGAATGTTTTATGAAAAGAGAAAAGAATCAATATAAAACCCTAGAACTAAAACTCTAAAACTAATAAAGTATATATATCTTTATTTTTATTTTTAATTTTTTGGTTTAACATGCGGGTACCCACAGGTACCCACGGGCACACGTGAGTATACCCATTCCACCCACCAAAAAAAAGGGTCGGGCCGGGTACGGGTATAAACATAACAGGTCCATACTCATGGACTCATACCCTATATTATTTTTACGGGTACGGGTTCACCCGCGGGTATGGACCCGTTTTGTCAGGTCTATCTGTAAGCACAAGAGATAGGTTGGTTTTGGTCGTCGGAGGAGGATACAATTGTAAGGATTATAATAAGATATAGATTGGTCGCAACAAATACTGGATGAAGAGTGCATTTGGG
>WYDK02000041.1:3869438-3890875 GCA_009867345.2 Toxicodendron radicans | reverse complement strand
CAAATTAGAACTTCCATTAACTGGCTATTGAAACTACGTCGGCGTATCCAAAATACATAAAAGGTTTGCGAATATTGCGGGCACCACTAGAACAATGATCACTAATCACGTTTTGTGAATGTGATTGGTACCACCAAAGAATGATCAGAGGGCCGAGGTATGCATATTGCCTTCTATGAAGAGTAAAATTTATCATCTTCAACGCTTCTATGTAATTTCAAGCCAAACTACATGGAAATTTTCCATATACAACCTATTTTTAGGGTAAGACCTAGGATGACCAAATCATAATTGTAAAGAAAGCTAAAATCAATATTAACATCTACTGGCTAGATCTCATAAACTAAACCCAAGGAAGCAAGAATTTCCATTCCTAGCTTTTCTCCACTATCATAAATATACACAAAAACTATGCTGGTGGATGTTGGTCACCCATTAACTATTGACTTTCCTCTCAGACACAATCCCTTCATTGTAAGAGCTTCATCTCAACCATGGTTAATCCCTGTCAAAGTCAAGCAGTCAGAGATTCATTTATGTATGAAGATAACATCTCTAGTGAATTCTGAAATTTGAGCTTTCACCTTTTGGGCATATTCCTGTTCTGACTTTTGTGACTTTTGTCATGTGAAACGGAAGGAATTTTTGATATGATCAATGAACTCTGCAGACCTTCCAATAACTGTTGAAGGCAATAAGTTCAATAAGCACATTATATTGAAAATCCGGCAGATCAAAATCATTATCACAACATGAAACTTAAAAATAGGACATGAGAAACAGCACTGATATTCAAAGTATTGATAACTGAATATAGTCACTGTGACCAGAAAGAATAATGAAGTAAATATAACACTGCAAGACTCAACGAGCAAAAGATCTTGAAGTACAATGCTGGTTTGAAAGACATACTTATGAGGAACTAGGCACTGGGAAACTAACATATTCAAGGGGCAAAATGTATGAATGCAAGACAAAATCATAGTTGAAGAATTCCATGAAAATAAACCTATAATCTTTCAAGCAGAACTGAAGCTACTGTCAGATTCTAAGAGCAAGTGATAAACAGAGAGCAGATAAGGTGATAAGGTACAAATCAAGAGAGTTTCCATGGATAAAGAATAAAAGAAACATAGAGGGCTACAGGCTACAATCGGTGGGAGAAACAAATATAATTGCACATAAAAATTTATTTGAATCAAATAATAATAATAATTCAGATGCATAAAAAAACCAATTTTTAGAGAGGAATTTAAAAGGTACAAAGGCTCACCCGTGATGTTGGCTGAATTCTGCGGTTAGATCTACGAGGTTCAACAAGTTCAGATGCTGATTTTGCAGAATTACCACCGAAGACTTTGTCCTCTTCAATTTTAGTCAACTTTCCACCAGCAGGTGCAAGTTTCCCTTTAGTCACACGTTCAGTTTTAGGATTTGAAGCAGAAACTTTCTTAGAAGCAGCATCTGATGAGAGAGGCATCGAAGTAAACAAGATTGGAACCTCTGGTGCTCCCTCAGAAGTAGACATGGATTGAAACTCCGTCAGGTCATTCTTTCCTGATGTGGTGTCTACATGCCTTGTAGAATCTTTGATCTTTGCCACGTGATCTACAGCACCACCATCATCAGGAGCAGACACTGAAGAACTCACAAAATTGTCCTTCTGCGGAATTGTTCTACCTGAAACACTTGGTGGCTTTCCAGACTTATGAACCTTTGGCTTGGATACAGCTGCACGTTTTTCCTTTGGTTCACTTCTAGAAGCATTTTTCCACCCACGAGATCCAGTTGCTTGACCTTGAGGCATCAAATATTTTGCAAATTTAACTGAGTCATTTGCCCCACTGCTCTTGCTGGCCTGATCTACAACATAATGTTTGCTTACATCCATGAACTTCCTCTTCTTACCAGGCTTAGGAACACCAAAAACCACTCCAGATCCCTCCTTCTGCAGACCAGCCCGTATCATTCTGAGTGTATCAGGTTTATTCTCATCTCTAGTATTTTTTCCAAGATTAAATATTTTTTCACTTGTTGACAAATCTAGCAATGTCGGTTCATCAGGCTTCCTAGATTCCATAATGCCAATACCTTTTGACATTTTCTCCTTCCCTTTAGAATCAACTGCAGGATTGCCCAACCTCAGTCGCTTTTCCTGCGGAGTATCACCCTGAAAAAGGAGTTTTGACTTTGTATAAGTAACAAAATGAAATGTTTGTGAGTTAATCTCGGAGTGATATCAAACACAAAAGCACAAGGAAAACATAAAACCTCATGGGAAGCACGGTTGTTTTCTGTTGAAGTGGACCACTCGACCCATTCCCCATCCTTCCAAATGAGAGAAGGTCTGAGAGTCCATGCTCTAAGAGTTGATGTTTCTCCTTGCACTGCAGGCAGAACCACAACATCACTCATTTTCACTCCAAAAGCTCTATATTCTATTAAAGTGAGTATATAACCTTCAAAGGTTGTCAATGGAACAAGACGGATTAATCACACAAACCTTGGAAATGAACACTAAACAATGTTTCATCTTTCTTGTTCTTTTCAGTGACAACTCCTTCCCGCCAGCTGAAACAAGTAACATATACATGAGCTGAATTGACACAGTAATATCAGGAAGCATAGATTGCTGAGGAGTAATTGAATAACACTTGTAGATACAAGGTTGTCTAAATCAATATTCCTATAGATGATCAGTTGGGAGGAGGGGGATCTCAGGATCTACTATTTATAGAATATACAGCTATGCTAGTTATTGTAAATCATTTCTCTCTAAACCATCATTAAGAATCAAGAAAAATGGAAAATAATTAGTCCAAAACCTAGGATTTAGCCTTAAATGGGGCCCTAAATTATTATACAAGAAAATATTGATGATGGATAGAAAAATTACAGAAATTTGATGAGTATAATATGTACCATGAATTCTTGGTTCTTGATGGGTATTGAACTTGAATGCAAGATTATTAAAATATGTATCACATTAAAAGTCAGACACAATAGTGTCAAACCCTACACAAGCGTAATTTAATCCCAACTCAATAATTGGCCTTCATTCCTCTAATACACTGGATATCTCATGCAGAAAAAAGAATATGAATCAAGAGTACACATAAAGCAAAGTACAGGTGATGTACGACCATGAATGGGCATACCTATCTCCCATCCAAGCATCAACTCTATCTCCAATAGACCAAGTATACTCCCCCATAGCCGCTCTGCGTCTCTTCCTTGTACCTTCAAATGGCATAGCTGTAATAGGACGAGCAATGCGTATTTTGGGTGCTTCAGCTCCTTCACCATTAAGGACCACCCATTCCTTTAGCTTCTCTGAGCCTGCATATTAAAGATCAAATACACATAAATATAAACAACTGATACACGACATGAAGAGCAAATTCTAGTTCCACATTCCTTCTAAGAAAAGTCTTGTATGTAAGAAGACTTCAGGTAATTGGTATTTTCATTAACACATCATACTAAGCTCTTGTCCTATTGGACTCAGCCTCGAACTGTGTGAATAACTCATTATCATATGAGACAGGCAAGTTTGCCAGTCGAGGATAACAATACTGTGAACCTTCTTTTATGGCAAGACTCACCAATCAATGTCCTGACCTCCAGCTATGTGCATCATGGTTACAGAAAGCTTTGTGCAGTAACATGAACATAGCACAATATATTGCTAGGTGATCCATAAAATAAGCACACCAAATATAAGATAAAACTTCTGTCTTTTAAATTTACAATGTTTTTTGCATTTAAAGAATATACATTCAGTTGACTCATTTAAGCATTTGGTCAGATTTAAAAACAAAAGTTTACCTTCATCTGATGTAAGTTCAGAGTAACAAACGTATGCCTTCCCATCTTTCAAACTTAATATAGTGGCTGTGAACCAGCCTGCTTTTAATTGCACGCCCTCCTTGAAAACCTATTAGATAAAACGGCCAAGATATTCAACTAAAAGACAAGCATACAACATGGTTGAACTGCAAAAACAAACTTCACTTCGAAAAGGAGGAGCTTGCCAAATTTTCAAATTGATCAACATCAGAGCTTGGGTCCAAAAATATCTAACAAGTAAAAAACTTACAGATGCAAATATTTTACTTAAAATAAACAGAAATTCCAAATTACTTAAAGTCACAAACCTCTACTTGTGAACCCTCCTTGATGCTGTTCTCTTTTGAGGGTTCGACCTCCTTTTCGTGCTCAATCTGAATACTCATGGAGGGGGATCTTGATCCAGTCTCAGCTTCAGGAACAACAGCTTTGTTTTTAGCCAAATCCGATGCTTTCCCGCCCTTGTGTGCTTTCATACCCTTTCCACTAACTGCAACAGAACCTGAGAAGCCATCTACTAATCGAGCACCCTCCTCAAATGACTCCCCAGATATCTCTCTCAAAGTAGGTGATTTCCCTTGGTTAGTGGTACGCATTTCTCTATTGCCCAAAGGCACCTCTTTTAAATTCTTGACAGAGGTATCCGGGCCTTCTTTGGTGTTATCTATGTTCGCATTTTCACCATTTACGTTATTTGATTTCAGAATCAGTTGAGTTGATGCTTGGGGTACTTTCCAATATCCCTCCAGACCGGCTTCTATGAGATCACTCAAAGGCAAAGGATCACCCATAGCAACAATTTTTCCAGCTTGTGACACAGCTTCTGCAGCAAGCTCTGCAGCTTTTACAATGGCATCCATATTTTCAGCTCTTTTAGAAGCAGCAGAAGCAGCTTCCACCTGCCTTCTAGCAGCTTCCCTTGCGGCAAAAATAACCGAACTGGAAGCACTTATGGCCTTCTCACCCTTCAAGATGGATGCAGGAGTAGCTTTTCCCAAATCTTTCACACTGTCAGAAAGAGAAGATGCATTACTTCGACTAGAATTGCCATAACCATTTGAATCCAATGCTTCATCAGCCATCAATTTTGCTTGTATTGCTGCACCCGATGCAACATTGGCAGCTGCAGCTGCTGCCTTCGCTACAGCAGCAGCGGCAGCAATCGCTACTGCTGCAGAAGCTAGTTTGCTTTCAACATCCAGCACCAATCCAGAATTTTTCTGCATTTCCAACTGATTCCATATTTCTTGGCTTTGACTAACAGCAGCAGCAGCAAAGGCAGCAGCATCCTCTGCTTGTGTCCTAGCCTCCTTAAGTTTAGAAAGGGTCTCCTCAGACAAAGTAGCTCTCTGTTGTGTCTCACGGTCCCCTTTTTTAAGGTGGCCAGTGAAAATTGAAGGAGATAATGGCATGATGACTTTCTCTGTTGAAGCTTTAGACACAACACTTGCAGGTGTTGCGATGGCAACGGATGTAGACACAAGACTAGTAACAATGGGGACTGAAACTGATTCTGTTTGAGATTGAGAATGCATAATAACTTGTCCAGACTCCTCAGAAACTGGGGCCTTCTTTCTTTTCCTAGACTTTGGTTCAGTAGATCGTTGACCAGGTGATTGTGTGCCCTTTCTAGGGTCAAGCAAGGGAGAAGGCCCAGGAAAGACATTAGCAGCACTCACACTCTGAATCATAGGTCCAGAGGATATATGCTTTACACCAGAGGAATGGGGCACAGATGGTTCTTTTACAGGAGTGAGATGAACTGTTTCTGTGATAGGCAACACAGGAAAACGAGCATTAGCGTCAAAAGCAGAAGACTGTGGGGGAGCAACCCAAGTACCACGAAAAGGGGCTTGAGAAATCCAAGAAGTGTTATGTCCAACAAAATTCCTGAGGGGTGGGGTTTGATGAGGATGCAGGGGAGAAAGTGCCTGCTGATAATCCATAACAGCACTTCTAGGAATGCCACCAGATTGCAGGCTATCTGCGGATGGGGTAGGCATACTCCAAAGTGGTGACGAAAGGGGTATCATAGGGTTTATTATTGGTGGAGTGTCCTTACTACTGGATCGACCAAGAGGTGAGGAGGAAACTTTGCCTTGGTTTGCAACATGTTTAATTGCTTGGTCAGTGGCTCTAGCACCTGTACATATAAATTTGGTAAAGGTCATATATTAAAGCACATCACAAAAGCTATAGAAAAGCTTAAAGTCAAAAACACACCTGGACGTGATTGCAGGGGTGTTTCTGCATTATTGAGAACGGATTTTTGACCATGAAGCCTTTCCATGCATGCACGCCAGGCAGTCTCCCAAATGCTTTTTCTGCTATCTGCACACAAGAATGCTAGGAAGTAACTTTGTGCTACATGTCACAAGCATAAAAATATAGGAAAACCAAATAACACTAACCAGGTCCACCAAATGCTGATATCATGTAGGCCTCGTCTGGTACTGTACCTTGACTGCAGAAACAATTTCAAAAACAATAAAGCAGACATATCAAATAATCATGACCACCAAACCAGTTTCATTTCTATTACTTGGTGACATACTGATCTGACAATTTGAAAAAACCAAATCTCAGAGGTAGGCCATATCTATTCAAAAAATGCATGTATATTTATACGAAAAAAGATCAGCGCGTACATCAGAGCTCCATAAACAAATATCTGTGCACGCAATTGCACTTGCTGCAAGTCTGTGAAAGGCTGCTGAAACACTGCAGATGAAGAAGTATTCAAATCTGGCAGAGTAGATGCTGAGGTAGCAAGAACACCAAACGGCTTCATACTACTGCTGTCCACATGCCCATAGTGCTGCAACTCACTTGATGGAACAAGTTGGCAAATCCCAGATGGACTCAGGGACACATTGTTTGTCTTGTCACCTTTTTCTGATTGTCTGAATGGAGTAGTGTCCTTCAATGCATTTCCCTTTTTAGCACTGTCTTTTCCTGTTCCCTTATTTGATGCTCGCCTTGTCTTACGCTCAGATGTACCTTTGGAACCACTACGTACATTCTCTTTATCTGACATCCGAAGACCTCCACGAGATACGTTTTGGGCAGTAGAGGAATTCAATTGGCCAATGCCAGAATTTGAAGGAGATCCCTCTAAAATCTTCAAAAGTAACTCAGGATAAGGATCATAAAGTTAAACGTTAGATATAAACAATGATAACATGAATCCATAAAAAATTTCAGAGAAAAAACTACAGAAAGAATGTTTCAGAAAATTAGGAAATATAAGTGACACAGAACCAAAGCAACAAAATTCTAACAGATTATAACTGAATAGCAAGAAAGTTTACCGGCGGCACTGTAGTAACTTGTATAGTGGAAAAGGGTTGCCAACTCTTGCCAGCTTCTCTTTCAGACGAATCTGCCAATGAACTGACCTCAAATGTAAAACTCTTCTCACCTTTGGAGGTCTCATTTCCTTTTAAATCTGGAGAAACAGACTGCAATTTGTTGGCATCTCCACCAATTTCCTCAGAAACTGGAACGCTCTGACCTGTGGATCCTTTCACTACTTTCTTTTCACTTTCACTCAGAGAAACTTCTGCAGCTCTAATAACAGTAGGAGATCCACAGGTAGGTTTATCAAGATCAGCACAACTGCTTCCACTTTCCAAAGCACAGAACTTAGCATCAGAATCAGACAAAGGGGTAGAACCAATAGAACCATCATGAATTTTTAAAGCACCACCTGCATCATTGAATAAATGATTACAACAGAATAAATACCCAGTGATAAGTTAACATGTATTCACCCCAAGATTTCAGCACTACATAGCACTTATACATCTCTCTAAAGAAGAGAAACTTTATTTTTTCAAGAGATAATTAGTAACCAGAGCATCATCTATTCAAGGACAGATAATTTTCTAATTAAACATTTTTATTTCTTAATAAGAAACAAGAAAAAAGTAAGCCATTACAAACAGAACCTATTTGTAAAAGAAAAAAGACCCCGACAAACAAGAACCTTACATCCTTCCCATACCCAATCCACAATACCAGCACAAGGAAGAACTACTTCCCTATCAAGGAGAGGGAGGGGTAACAGAGACGTAAAGAATATATCTTGATTAATAAAGACATTGATAACATCAAAGGGCTCACCATCTATGTGTGGCACATCAATCTGCCCACAACTCTTGTCTTCAGATACTAACATGTCTTGATTGTCTTCCTGACCATTTTGGACTGCAGCACTGGGTATTTCTTCCAAGGGTTGTGCGAGCATGGCACTGTTCTTTGGAATTGGTTTTGAATCTGAGAAAAAAAATCATTTCTTTTCATCAATATCATGCAGTCTCAAACCAGACACGTATTGAAAATATTGTTGCAAAAAAGAAAACAAACACAACAACTTGTCAAGCACTCAAACTTTTAGAACAAACATAAAAAATGCAGTAAAACAGATTGAACAGATGGAATAGCACTAGCTTTCTATAAAATATAGTTATAACCTCCATAGAAGTTTCTCTCTCTCTCTCTCTCTCTCTCTATTCATGTGTGTGTACACAAATAGTCAAACTCTACTGCAGATGTTGCACCTCAGAATTTTCATATATATATATATATAATGGACAGCGATAGAGGGAATGATATTTAATCATATGTGGTTATGGGCATGCTTTTGTGCAAGATCTCATTAAGGTTTGACTTCAAATGATTGCAAACAGAAGAAAGAGACAATATCTCTTCTATAAACTAAATAATCACCAGAAACTTTTGACGAATTTTTTTCAGAGTTGTCTTTCATGATTACTTCCTCACATTTTTCACTCTCCGTCGCTCTTTCTCTTATATCTACCTATAGCCCAGGAAAGTGATAGAAGGAATAATGTTCAATCATATGTGGTCGTATGGGTATGCTATTTGGCAAAATCTGACTTAAGTTTGACTTCAAATGATTGCTAACAGAAAAAAGAGATATTATCTATTATATAAACAAAATAATCACCAGAAACTTTTGAGGATGTCTTTTCATAATTTTCTTTCACGATTACTTCCTCAAACTTTTCAGAGATAACTTGTGCTTCAGCACCATCAACCTCTCTTGCTGAACCAGGGACAGCGGGACAACCTTCCATCTCCTTTGTGCCCTCATTTCTGACTTCATTAAGCACCACTTGGGGATTGCTTTGGCTTTCTTCATTACAAGCATCCATCCTTTGAACCTCTTGATGGACGAGAGCAGCTTCTTTGGCAACAACATAACTAGAATCTGATTGAACACCCTTCCGGGTATTATGGGATCCCAAGTCAACATTTTCCAGGGCTGCAAAAGAAACACTTACAGAATTAGCGGAAAATATAGGCTTGTGTTTGAAAATCCATAGTAGATATCATGATGTACCTGATTCATCACCAGCAGTAGTATCAGTGCGTGATTGAGAAACCACCAACTCATCTGCTTTGCTGCTTTGACCCAAAGATGAGGGCCCAACCCCTTTATCAATGATAAGGCATCCACCAACCTCTCGATCTATATTACTAGAACTGGAAGGGAACTCTGTGGTCTCCTTTACATCAACAGAAATATCTTCATCACATTTACGAACATCAGTCTTCTTGGTAACAACGTTTTCTCCATTTATTTCAGTGGAGTCTCCCTGAATGTAAGATGAAACATTGACTTCAGTATTTGAATCCTCCCTGTGAATTCCAGAATCATCATTTAAATCTTTAGAAGTTAAAGCTACTGGTGATTTACTCAGCAGTTCAGCAGCAGAACATTCCGCATTTAAAGTAGAAATGTTTCCTACATAACTACTGCTGCTTCCATCACCTTTGCCCTCAGAAATTTTATCCTCTTTCACCAACAACAAAGGCATTTCAGAATCATCAACAATGCTAACCTCATTTCCAGGCCTCTTCAAACTATTATCATGTTCAAAGGCAACTGATGATGCCTCATGTATATTTACTTTAGATGAATCACCCACCTCAAATTCTTTCAACAGGACCTGATTTCCACTTTTTCCACCCTGAACATCCTCATTGGATCCTTTCACTAAGTCACCCTTCAGCATCCTCTTAGAAGGTTCTCCTGCAATGTCAGTGCTACCTTCAGTCACATTACCTCCTGGACCTTCCCCCACAGATTCAATCCTTGAAGCCAAACAAAGAGGGTTCCCTGAATGCACAGTGTCACTTTCAGTTACATTTACACCCAAATTCTGATCAATCATTTCAGCCTCTGGGACAAAATCCAACCCTTGTTCTCCCTTCTCTGGCAGTAAAACATCTGCATTTTCATTACTATCATTTTTCAGACGTTGGGCATCTTGACCGTTCAACTCCCCACTGCTTATGTTAGTAATTTGGGCAGAGGGGCTAATGCTATCAAATTGCTTCCTTGAAGCAGCAGAATCTTCTTCTGTCCTGCCACTAGGGGATTTAACCAAAGTATCCACTTTCATTTCATCAACTAAATTATTCTCATTAGGCGGAGGTAAAATGCCCTTTTCACTGACAGTATCTGAAATTGGGTCACTTAAACCTCCATCAATAGAGGTGTCACATTCATTTTTCTGGGAAGTAACAGCAACTAGTGGCCGTCCCCCAACCAAATCCTCCTTTGAACCAGAAAAGTTTCCCAAAACTTCAATTTGGGGTAGTGTAGGCTGTACATCTACAGCAACACCTGCTTTAGAAAGACTACTATCATCATTTTTTGAACCCTGCTCCATTTGCTCTATCAAGCAACCCAGTTCATCACAGGCATCTGACTCCCTAATAATAGCTTTTCCAGGAATATTTTCTTCCTGTCCAACTGATTTTAATAACATTTCAACAGATTCTGAGGAAGTGGCCTCAGACCAAACATTGTTGTGCCTTGAAATAGAGCAAGATTCTGCAGCACTTGTTCTAAACTCTATCCCACTACTTCCCCTAGAAAATTCTTCAATCCACTGGTTATCTTCGTTGCTTTCAATGCCAAGAAAAACCTCAGTCTCAACCAAACTGTCAAATCTTAAATGCCCATGAAGGCTGTCATCAAAATCAAACTTGGGAAGTGCATATGGCCGTAAAACAGGAGGAAATTTGGTGCTCCCTTCACCAGCTAACTTAAGATTCTGGCTTTGAAAATCATTGTCATTATAATCCATGGGTGTATCCCTACAACAGTACAAAGGTGAGCAAGAGAAACATAGTAAGGGCAAGATAATACAACACATATCACACAAAGACAAGTCCCCAAGTTCATAGAATATCCATGCAAGGAGACTAGCAGAAACAACACATGTAGAATTACAAAATTCTATAGTCATAGAAGTTCTCCGTGCTGATAAATGCATATAGAAAATTTACTGTTACTAATTATTGTCACACATTTCCAAGTCTGATTGCCTTATCGACCAAAACAGGGAGAAGACGCTGTTCTTTAAATATATCCCTATCTTAATAGGTTCTTAAATAGCACGGATATTTCCAATAATCAGATACCAAGCATCAAATGAGCTAGACAATATAAAACTCAAATCACCAAACATCATAAAACAATAAAACTTCTACATTCAGTTAAATCTGTCAGGTGTAAAGACTGACTATGTAGAGGGTGAATCTGATCAGTGAAAGGCCACCAACTTATGACAGATACCCAAAGTAGAAATCAAAGTCTTGCAATTTTGTTCAAAAATAAATTCCTTGTCACTACAAGCCCAAAGCTACATGGAAGTTGCAAGCCACAATTCACTCGCAATGGCAAAAGAAATAAATCTCAGACTAATGCCACAGATAAATTTCCACATTGCATTGCAGTACAGTTAACAAAATAGGACAAGGCAAGGCATTAAATAAACATATTTAAAGAGCTAAATATTAGTTTTTCAGTATTGATAATCGGCCCTTCTCAACTGCCTTCACAACTGCCTTCACAACTGTAACATAAGAAACCTAATTCAACTCTGTTAATATTCAATTCTACTGAACTACAAGTAAAATTTGACCTGTCAGAAGAACCCTAGCTCAACTTCATCATGGATGCACATAAGTTTACCTAAAAAGTGAGCTAAGCACTCATAGCCGCCAAAAGAGTCACCTAAGTTCAAACAATAAGTTTAGGATAATAAAGCGTAAAAAAGGAACTTTTTTCAACTCAACTTCAAAACTCACCATTTTAAGCAAAGCAAGCAACAGCTTTTAAAACTCTAATAACACAAAAAATCCTAATTGCTTAATTTGTAATTAAAGTAGGAAATGAACAGTACCAGAACAAGTAAGTCTAGAGACGCTACCTCCCTCCATTCGGTGACGAAATCCTGCCCGTTTGATGCTCAGCTTCTCCTTAATCGTAGTCTCATCTGCTTCAACAAAACCCTAATTCACCAACCTCCATAGTAAAAATATTATCCTATTCATTAACCTAACAAAGACTAATTAATTAATTGAATTCAAGTACTAAAACAGAAGGAAATACACTCACCGGAATATCGAAAATTTTCCGGCGGATCGAGTTAGGGTTTCGTTAATAAAAAGAGGTGAGTGTTTTAGTCTGTGAGTAAGTGAGAGAGAGAAAGAGGCTTTGTTGGGTTGTTTCGTTTTCTTCGCAAAAGAAAACGAGTCTCGTGTTTTTTTTATTTTATGTTTTTTTCAGGGCAGAAGAGAGAAGTGTTATAAAATGAGTGATGGTGATCAAATTTTCAAAAAAAAGTGGGGTATATGAATAAATAGAAAAGATCTGACGGGTATTAATGTAGTGGATTCGACACGTGGATTGTTCATAAGCGTTTGATAAAAGTATCACAGTTGATTGAAACTTACTGTCTGTGATGATTATCATCATGACAGCCTCCTGATTGATGGAATGTGGCAGAAACTTTGGTGAAATTGACGGTCATGATGAGGTAGTGACAGAAGAATTGCTGTGATGGAATGTCACATGAAGTGTAGTGATCTTTGAACCAAATGCAGAAAATCCAAAGTCATATATATCTACTGAAGGGACACGTGGCAGAAATTGTTATATTAAGTCAGAGCAGTACATGGCTCTTATCAAGGAGCAGAAATTTAAATGCTTATGTTATGACGATGATCGTTTTGGACCATCAGATCTGCGTTTTACTTAACAGTTTTTTTTACCTGAAATTTATCATACAATATTTTTCCTATAATATAATATTTACATACAATATTTTTTATATAATACAATATTTACGAAGATATGAAATGAATAGATAAAGATTGATAGATCATAAAATGTAGATGCTTCTTGATTGATTTATATTTTTATTTTCAAGAATAATGATAAATTTACAAAGTGAGACATTATAATTAATTATCACCCCATCATTTATAAATATATACGTATTTTTGAAGCATTATATTAATGTAATTGTAATTGATGAATGCATATTTGAATGGCTTCCACGTGATGGAAAATATTTTACGGTTCTTGAAGTTTGGAACCAAGGAAAATCTCGGAATCAGTATAGATAGAATATAAAGGTGACCCACTCTATTTTATAACTCAAATTCTGTAATTTCATTGGCTACCCACATTCTGCTACTCCTTCAATCTTATGGGTTTAGGCCAACATTATTTCAAAGATAATTAAAATATACTTTTATTTTTTATTTCTTTAAAATTGTATCAGATAAAATATTTTTTTACATAGTTTCTGTGTAAAGAAGTTTCATATTATAATTGTGGCCATGGCATGTGCAGTTTTTTTTTTTTTTGAAACCAAAGAAAATTTCTTTATTCAATCAAATCCGAAGACAAGAGACCCACTAGAAAAGTAGGACAAAAAAATAAAAAAAAAACAATGGAACAAGCAGAACAAGGCACCCTAGCCATAAAGTGGGCAACTTTATTGGTTTGCTTCCTAACAAATTGGACTGAGAAATCCTTTCAAAGTCTTTTTAACCTTCGACACTCTTTAATAAGTCAACCAAAATCAAATCTATTATCTCTAATGGACAAAAGAGCATCAACTACCATCTTAGTATCCATCTCAAAACAAACATTAACAATATTAAGATAATGAACCAAGACAAAGCTTCCTTCAACCCCAAAGCCTCCGCCTCCTTAGCCAAACAATTACCCACAAATCTCATCACCTTTCTCACAATAAACTCCGCTTTATCATTTCGAATAACCATCCCAACACTAAAAAGATCACCATGTAATGGTCTTCCTGCATCAACATTACATTTTAAGAAGCCAACCTTAGGCTTTTCCCATTTTGTAATACTAACAGTAGAATTCAACAAAATACCTGAAGAAATTTTACGAGCCTTAGCAGCCTTCCAATCCGCAACATAAGTAACCGTAAAAAAAACAATCAGCTCAGCCGGCAACTTCTTATTTTCCCACACCACTTGATTTCGTTGCTTCCAAATTGCCCAAAGGACAAAAACAATAATCTCCATGGTTTCAGCCGAAGAGGAATTGAGCATGAGAACCAGCCATTGTTGACAACACATGACCTGCTCCATTGCGAACTGAAGACCCGCAGCAACCCAACATCTTTTAGCGAATTGGCAGTCAAAAAACAAATGAAGAAGATGTTCAACTTCCCCCTCACAAAACACACAGACGTTGCCCTTTGTGAATTAATTTTGCTCTCACCGGCAAGCAATCCTTGCAAATACGCCACATAAAATTTTAATTTTTGGGGGCAAATTAAGGTTCCATAAGTTCCTCCATTCAGACATATGATTTTGGCTAAAACCCCTAGAAAAATTCACCCAAGCTGCATAAGAAGTCTTCAGCGAATACATCCCATCTTTGGAGAAATGGCATGTGCGGTTTTAAAGCTGTTCTTTAAATAAAGTATATATTTTATGTAAGCAAAATAGACTTTTATTTCCTTTAATGAACAAAAAAAATTCAACTTTTCAAATTTTTATGATAAATTTGTGAACACTTGATTGAAGAAACTTTATGTAAAGTTGGAACTTCCACTGTTTACTGTTCTATTTCAAAAACCTGTGAAGTTGGATAACATTTTAGTCATAAAATACTGGTACTTGAAAATGCTTAATTTAAGCCCAAAGGGGGGATTTGTTTTTATGAGAATAAAAATGTCAAAGTCAATCCGATCATCTAATCACATGGATATCCCTGAAACAACTAAAGATTTGGATGTACAATAAAATGTATCACAAGATTTTGAAGTAGTTGCTCATCTGCCTAGCAATTCTTGATGGCTTGTGCTAATGACATTGAGATTCCTCCTGAACTTAAGCATGAAGAGAGAAATTCACACCCACACCATGGCTTCTCCATTAAGTCCTTGGAGAATACATACCGGAACCTTGAACTGTATGGTAACCACTCGATAATATGAGACACCTTTTTGTTGGACTTCTGATCAATGCATTTTTGTATCGAGTCCTGAAGCTTTTTATCAACATTTTCAGTAACCCACTTGAGGAGATCATCTGAGCTAATGCAGGCTTCCCTTGCAAACCTTTCCAGCACCTTTGGCAGAAAAACTTTCCTCGACTTCTTTACGACTACATTTGCTTGAAGAAACTCTCTTTTTGCAACATCTAGTTCCTCTTTAACATCTGAGGCCGTGTAGACTTTTAGCTGCAAAATTCCAATAATCAAGCTTTCAATCAACTAAGTCTGACGCTGAAATAGAGCCCTTATGTGCAAATCACTAGTGAAATCAGTAAGGGATATATTTTAACTTTTAACTTGACTACCAAAAGAAAATAGCAATGCAACAAGAAGTTACCACCGGATCAGAAAATGCTCCAGTACAGAAGGCAAAGCAGGCAAGTGGTTCAGAATTTGGAAGACCGAATTTTGAACTGATAAGTTGCCTTTCTTCACCAGATTTTTTCCTCAAAGCAGTTGAAAGGATGGACTCAATCCACTGTAATATACACAACAGCGGACCAAAGAGTCATGTAGTAGTTTTAACTTCAAAAATAATAACAGCATTTTCTGAATTCAGGTAGTTCGCAATTAAAATCATCTCATTGATCAATAATGACAATAGCCTTATGTGGAGAATTATCTGGATGAGAAAGTGTGTTGCTTCTTAAATGAGAAAGGTGAATACCCGTCCAATTCGAGGTGTGCGGAAGCAAAATATAGACTGCTCAATTGCATTTGCACTTATGATATGGCCACCAATGTTGTAGGCAGCCTGCACTATATAGATGAACCATCAAATTCTCTGTAATGCAAGTCCTATTATAAAACAGTTTTTAGATTATAACATATGGTTTGATTATTCTATTGCCATACACAAGTTAAACAAAAAGGAAAGTCAGTTAACAAAAATACTGCTAAAACTTGTACTTCAGTAAAATTATAAAAGCATATTTTACTAGAAAACAGAAAATATAAACTTTATCAAGAGCTCTACTGCCTTTCTAAGCTTCAAAATGCTTTCTCAATTCAGTAAAATTTGTCTTAAAACAGTGACACTGATGTAAATTTTCTTTCCACATATGGTTACTTTGATTTAAATAAACAAGTGCACTACCTTGTGGAACAAGGCTAACCTTCTCAAAGAGCTGTGTGGAATTCCATATGCTAAATATGCCTGCGCAAAGTAATCAAGAAGGTTATATATAGTTAAAAATTCTTTAGATAGAGCTGCTGATTAGTTATGTGAGTTTTACATGCATAACAAGGGCATTGTACACATTGATCCAAAATGCGATTTGAGTGTTGCTTTCCATCTGACTTACAGTCACCCTTTCCAGTTGTTCTACTAGAACTCTGGCATTGAGAAAATGAAAATTCAAGTCAGCATTTCAACAAGGTAATTTCATAAAAAAGAAATTTCAGTGTATGCACCCATTCATGCATATATTCTTAGTATGTGTATCCAATTAGATACAAGAAGTGACACACTTTATGAACCAAAAAATTGTCAATGCAGCTCAAATAGAATTTATTAGGTCTTCCAGCTGTACAACTGGTTGCTTCATTACAAAAGTGATGTCGTCACTCATATAACTAAGCTTGATAAGCAAAGTCATGGTCCTAAAACTCAAGTTTTCTTTTCTTTTTCTTGCTTTTGGACAAATGGTGATTTCAGTTTTGAGATAATGTAAAAGTTGAACTGCTGTAATCTTTTAGCGACATTCAACCTAAATTTGATTCAGATCATACTGCAATAATCCACCAAAAGTCAAGGGAAAGTTTTTGATAGACCTCCTGTTATTAAGGTCTATAAGAAGAAGAGTTGAAAAGATCACTAAGGGTAGAATAGACTAAGGGCAGAATGGTTATGAGAGTTAAGTGGAGGAATATCCACGTGGGATTGTTGTTTTGAGTTCTTTTATTGAGGAGTTTGTATCAGTTTTCCAATATAATGACAGGTCATCATCTTTTATTATAGAGGTTAAAAGAACAAACCTATAATTGTTGATTGCATAAGATGCACGAGAGAATTGGCTCTTGTCAGTTGATATCCAAGATATTTCAACCATGGACTTGCAAGACCAATCACATTCTTCTCCAATACCACGTCGAGGGAGTAAAACATTAGTTGATGACCGCGACAATAGAGGGGATCGATGTTTTCCAGGATTGGTGGAAGCTGCACCACAAAGCCAGCAATATACTGCAGCCATACACCTTACCATCTCCTCAGACAACTTGCTTGGGCACTGATATAGATGATCTTTCAGAGTTCGTAGCATAGAAGTTTTCTCCATGGCTGGAACCTTTTCTTCTTCCTGATGATTGAATGAGAAATATTTGAGCCACAGGGCAGAACATGGGGAGTACTCATAACTATCAGTTAGTATAATGCATGAATATAAACTAACAAAAGCATTAAAACAACAATGAGAGATACATATATTTGCAGAAAGAAAATCAACAAAATTAGAGATCCTACCTTGACATGATCTGAACAACTCTTTTCAAAATGATTGTTGCTTTTTCCATAGAATTGAGGAGCATTATTAGTCTTAGAGGATCTTTTCCCATAGTCATTTACAGACACAAGAGCTTGCAAAGGTCTCAAAGGGAACTTTTTTGACGAGCAAAATGCACTTGAAATAATACTTGGATGTTTCTTAGATACATGCTTTGTATGAGCTGGAGAAGCCACGCTTGAGCTTTGTTCAGAAGGAGGCCGACTAACACAATGTTCAAAGATATTCCTATAGAGAGAGAGCACGTGCTGCTCGCGGTTAGCAACCTCCTCTTCGAGTAACTCAATCTCAGCAATCAGTTCCTTTGTCTGGAATACACAACACAGACAGTTCCACATTATTTTTTTCCTAAACTCACAGTCTTTTTGCTGAAATTAAAATTAGAAAAGCTATGTATGAAATCTGTTCAGACCATAAACCACAACAATAAAATATCAACGTCCACTTTGATAAATAATGTTCTGAGTTCTCTGATTACTTAGAAGAAAAAAAATTCTACTTACGTATTCTCAGAACAACTAATTTCCTATAACCACAAATGATGATCTGTTTTGGCATCTATAGGCCTGCACTCTACAATTGTCCAACAATTTAGGTCATGAGGGAAATTCTGATAGGAGTGAAGTATGGCACACATCGAGTATCTGAATTTGAAGGTTTTTAGTTTACAAGCTGAACATAGGAAAACAAGAACATCTCACGATCTGAGTAATCTTTCCTGTCATGTAATTGTTAGTTACTCTGATACATGTAGATGCACTTATGGAATGATAAGCAATGACACAGTTCTTTAAGTATGGATGGCTAAGGAGTCAGATTACATGATGTTGTTGCATGACTAAAAAGCATGGAGTCAGACTTCGAAAAGTAAAAGTAAAAATAAATAATGCTGTTCTGTATCACACACATGGACACAAATCTAAACATGTTGGGAGAATATTATTATTTTTCTTCACTAGTAACTAGTATTGGCATTCGGCAAATGCTTCAAAAAGTTGTCTAGGTCCAATTTAGCAACAGTCTTGGGAACTCAAATTCCCACAGGTAGTGTTACCTGAGAAGCAAAATGTCTGTGTCCTGGAGATAAGGTGCTTGAAACTCTTCCCATTGCTCTCTCAAGCATCAAGCGCATAGATTTCTCTTGTTGCAAACGTGATTGCAGCTGTTCAATCTGCAATTTATTTCATTTGCAGAAGACACTGAAGTCATGCTGTAGCTAAAAGTTATACAGGAAATAAAATACAGATCTTGATATCTGGGCATCCCACATTAACAAGGTCATCAGTGCAAGATTTATTTATGTACAGATGAAGTTTTACATGACATATGCATAGTACAACTACTTAATTCTAAAATTATCTACTACTTAAATTAGATTTCGAGATGGATTATGCAATGAAGTTAGAGACAGTCAACATAATGCTTAAACATAAAACAACTTCCAATGCTAATGCTCACATCATTTTCCAAGGAGGCTCGGTGGTTCGATGAAGCATTCTTGTTGATATAACTGGGGTGATCATAAAGAGGGCTTTGTGCCCTGTAAGTTCTTGTTGAAAGTGGTGAAGCCTGTAAAGTTCAAATGAAAAGAAATATATATAAATAACATACAGAAGAGATATATTTTTTACTATTTATTTTCATAGTGACAACTACGTGACTCTGGTTCTGAACTTCCGATCCTCTATTAGTTCAAAGCATTATTGGGGCTTTCATGTGAGAAGGAAATATGAGATGATTACAAAATGAAGATATTTGCGTTCTCACATGTAGTTCACTCTGTTCCATCTTCTTTATGGAATGTGAAGCTCCACGTTTTGATGTATCCAAATTTCTGTCAGTAACACTGAAAGGAAAAATAACCAGAATCATACTTAAACTTTCAGAAAGGATGCACCTGAATTGATGATCATTAATGTGCTGTAAAAAGGTCTAATTTTCAGTATTTCTACCACAAAGAGTCTATACTTAATTAAACTCCACTTAACCAAGTCTTATCACAAATACTTGTTAGTTGATTGTAAAAAATAATTTTCCCAAGGCCCTCATCTACAAGACTAGAACCATGCCATTTGTCAAATCATATCAACATTTCTTACTTCACAACCAACGAAAATTTCTATGGCAACTCATATCTCAAATGTAAAACAGGAAAGGTCAGGATAAATGATGCAGAGAAAATCGATTTAAGAATACAATTCAAGAGATCAATCATGATTGTCAAGACACAACTTAATTTACAGCCAAAGAAATAGCTCAAAATATTTTAAGCCTTTTTTTATCAAGTTAATGGCAAGTTGTTTTCCTTGGTGTAAACAACAAGCCCTACTTCCTAATCTCAACAACTTAGACGTTCTTAGATCTCCAAAAACTTTTTCTTATTCAAACTCAGCTTCAACTTAACAATTTCACATCAACCAACTACTGATAACCAACCCAAGTTGAACCCTCTAAAAATATATAAATGTTTCGGTTTTGTTAATTTAATATAATTTATTTTTTTATATCCAACTAGCCTTAAGAACATTCTAAACAAGCCTAACCAGCTTAATGGATCATTATGATAAATTGAGATAAACTACAGTTCAAAATACAAGAAAAAGAACCTACAGAAATCCTCCATAAAGTGAAAAATAAAAATAAAAACATTTGAAGCTCCATAAACATGTTATGAATTCTTACAAGTTCGATGACTTAATAAATCCACCACCAGCCACAAAAATAATGATAAAAGAAAAAATAATGAATAATAAAATAAATAATACACCTCTTAGATCGCCTGTGTTGAGTATGAACATAGGGACGTAACAAAGAACTTCCATTCTTTCTCTTATCAGCTGCCTCTTTATCTTCTTCTACATTGAAGCCATTCATTTTACTATTCATGATTAAACTCCAAAACACAAACTACCACAACCACTCTAAACTCACATTCTCTGTGTCTAAAATAAAATATTGTTCTACACAGACTATCAAAATCCAAAGTTTAATGAGTTATAAATTAATATTCACCCGACACATATTTTCTAGTGATTAGTGAGAGAGGCAAGAGAAAGAAAGAATTCTTTAATGGGAAAGCTATAATTGTAAAGAAGGTTTGAATGTTTAAATGAATATGGAATTTTGTAAAGGAAAAGAATGAGAAAGTAAATAACTTTACTTACTTCAAAGAATGGGACCAGGTTACTGGTGATGGAAGAATTGAATTTGATGGCTTTTGGGTGGTTGAGTGCATTGAATGAGATGATTTATTTCACCTGTGATTAATCTCTCTTTCCCTGTGTACTCTGGCAAAGAGTACCGTTAGACTTAGAGACCATGCAATTCTTTTGAAATGAAATTGAAAGCTGTTGGGACCATGTCCTCCTTCAAGTGAATTGCCCGCCAGAATTCTGTTCTGTCGGCTTCTCCTACAGTCTGCAGATAACAAATTCAAGACTGCTATTATTACAATTTACAATGCACGGTCCAAATTTGATCACAACTGATGTTTCGTGAAATCGTCAATCTTACTCAAGGTACATGTCTGTAGCAATTTATTACAATAAGTTGAAGGCGTTATGGGATGAGTTGAGTTCATTGGTTAGTTTACCGCTACCAGATAGTGCATTTGCAAGGGCTTACCATGATCATCTTAATCAACAAAAAATGTTACAGTTCTTGATGGGGTTGAATGATTCTTATTCCATTGTGCGAAGTCAAATATTGTTAATGAC
>WYDK02000041.1:3764597-3775023 GCA_009867345.2 Toxicodendron radicans | reverse complement strand
TAATTACACTCGAAAAATTTATAAATCAATGAATATTTAATCAAATTAAACAATCTAAAAATTAAAATTGCTTGGTAAATCGGAACTAGTTAAGTAACTTTTGTATATATTAAAGAGTAGTTTATTATATATCTTTGGGGTATGTCGAGGTTTCATTTCCTTATAAGGCAAGATTATGAACCTATCAATGGCCATGGGAAGCTTTCCATTTATGTAACATAAGTATTAAGTAGTTGTATAAAACCCCACGAATTGATGACTCTTTTTGTTTTGTTTTTAGGGACAAACATTTATATCATGGCCATGGGGATGGAGTTTCTAATAATTTGCTAAATTTGTCCAAACAAGAAGACAACTTATTCAAGTTTAATTAAATATTTTTGCATTTTCCCGCATGGATACAAGTCTTTTATAATTCCCCAATTTTAATCTGCCGACTCTATTCACAGTCTCAACCAAAACAACGCTCCCCTCCCATTCTTCTGTTTTATTTTAATAAAGTAAAAAAAAAAAAAAAAAAAAACATTTTGGATATTTTTGTTTGGATATTTTTGTTTTGGTTCAAAAGGAAAATTAAATGCAGGTACTTAGCAGATTTGATTGTCTGCACATTCCTGACCACATATTTATTAATTCGTTTACACATTCTTGACCACATGTTTTTTTTTTCAATTTGTACATTCACATTCCATCTGTAAGAGATTGATTAGTCCATAACCTATGGACAAAATGATTTGTTTTATTACAGAATCATCCTCATTAATCTCAGATATAACGATAAGAGTCCCACCAACGTTAATTTCAGTAACATAACATGTTATGTATTGCATCAAAACCAAAATGTTCCTTTGGATTGGACTCTATACTCATCAGAGAGAGAAGCTTCAAATATATATGTGTAAGATATTCAATTCAAATTTATGTGCGGCTCCAATTTCAATCTCAACCTCAATATATCTTTACAACTCGCAACTTTTCGAGCCTTGATCATGTAACTAAGCAACTATGGATTCACAATATATTCTATTGCCTTAAATAATATCTCATGATAGTGTCTGTATAAATGGTTTATTTTCAAGTGAGTGCTCTGAAAGTTGGAAATTGCCAAGAGAACGTATATTTTGTCCTATTGACCTGAAAAAATGTGAAGGCAGATTTTGTCGAATTCCAAAGGTCAGCTAAGAGATAAACACGTACCCATCTCTAAGCAACAAAACCACATCTTGTCCGCTAATAAGTCCTGCCAAATTCATCTGTAAGAGAATGCAACTTTGGCTTTACTACTAGCAATAAGTGTACTATAGTTTTAAGTACAACAGAGATATAATATAGAATTTTGTTGAACTTTAAGTTTTAGAATCACAGAATAATAAAATTATATTTGCATCAATCTCTCACAATAATTTTTTATAACATGTTATTTAAGGGTTTAAATTTTTTTTGATATTATTGATGTAATTTGAAGTATGATGAAAGTTGTTAGATAAATTGTTTGTCAGAGGTTGATATGAGAAATAATTATAGAAATAGTCGTATTCATCATAGAATCATACCAAATATTCTCATTTCAAAAGGTATTGATTCAATTTTATCTTAAACAAATATACAAAATGATTAGACAATATAATATCCACTATCTTATTATAATATCCACTATCTTATTATTCAACTCTCGGACATTGCCAAAATTAGCATAACTTGAATGAAGAATATTTAATTATTTGTATATTTATATATATATATATATATTCTTTACTAATACTCTCGGGCATTCAACTATTTTAAACTTACTTGTTTTGCACGATTAAGTAGTCCTCTTGCCTCCATGACGGTGCACATAAATACGAGCCCACAAATGCTTACGATTAACCAAAAACTTAGCTTTGGATTGACCATCTAGAACCCTAGGTATCACTGTTGATGTTGTAAATACAATACGTCCAAACTGTGGATCCTGTCCCGGACGACTTTGTTCAATGATAACATCTTCCACTACTTCACCCCACTTCCTGCACAACAATAGATTAACCATTAATTTAATTACCAATTTCACTACTTAAATTATGAAAAAGCTTATTTAAATTACTTACGAGGTAAAGAAGTTTACAATTTCTTCACGTGTTACAGGGTGACCTTTGGAAAATGTTAGGAACATTGTCTTGGCATCTTCCGGAGATTGTGTAGGATGAAACTCTGAAGCTTCAGGATTCAAATTTGATTCTCTTAAAGTTACATTAATGGCTGCAGCTTGTGCACTACTGGAACTCTCCATACAGGGTCGAACCACAGGCCTTAAACCGGACTCGTCGACTTCTATAGCCGCCGTGTCACCAAATATTTTGTTACAAACAGTCTCCATTATGTGCATGTAGCGCTTGTACATGAACTCCCGGTTGTAGTAAAAGAATCTGAAATTCATAGGTTCATCCAAGAGGCCTTGAAAAACAGGGTTATCGTGTAATACAGTTGGTTCAAGAGCATCAGGTTTTATGCATTCCAGGCATTGCAATGCTTCTTTGGAGAGCGCTTCAATGGTTTTGTTATCGTAGGAATGTATCGTTCGAATCAAGTCATGATAACCAATCTCCTCTAGCACAAGCCAAAATGCTATTGTTCTTTTAACTTCTACCGAAGTTTTGCCCATCATGCGAACCATTCTGTTGAAGAGTGATCTCTCAAGTGTGTAGAAGAGTAAAAGATCAACAAGGGTTCCAACTCCAGCCATGGTTGAACTGTGTGAAGAGCATCAGTTCATGAATTATTAATGTATTTAATTTGGTTTTGGTGTACATAGCAAATGAAGAGTCCCATAAGCAGAAGAAACATGAGATTAAAAATAAATTGACGCTTGGGGCATAGTATTTGACTCTTTGGGAAAGAAAATGCATTTATTTGATTAAAAGTTTTTGTTGACCCTGGATTCAGATCTTTAATTAATGACGAAAATTGTGAAAGAAAAATAAATTCATTGGAATAGCTATATATACATCATCCTTTGTAAGACCCAAAAAAACATGGAGTAATGTTCATCTTTTTATGTGTCTAGCTAGTACAATATCTGAAGAGGTTGAATGTAGACAAACTGTGCAGAAATAGTTGAAACTTCTTCGTCCACACTCATGAAAGTGAGATTGAACCATAGTTTACTTGAAATGTTAATCCCATGTCCATTGGGAAGTAAAATCTACATCAATTTCAAAATGGATAGAACTGCCACATCATTTTAAAATAGAAATAGTACACACTGATAATGACTAAGATCCAAACATCAATCAAAAAGGCCCTTAGATATGTAATTTTAGAGCAATTCTTTATCCGTCCACACATTTAAATGTTTTCTGCCATAATTTAAGTACACTTATTAACCAATATTTTCCATTCAAGGCACTTAATATAGGGACCAGAACTATTTTATGATACTGATTATACCATTTTAATTTTTAATCAGTGCCATTGTTACAGTGCTTACGTCCTCAGAGTCTTGCAGTTCGGAGCTGTTGTTTCAGAATGGGGCGAATATATTCATGGTAGCCATCAGGTACAACTGAGTCGTTTAGAGGGTCCTTCCAAGCTTCCTCGTAGAGGTTGGGATACACGTTTCCGTCATACCGGCCAAGGACCGATCCCAGATAATGGTCGGTATAATTGAATGAATCAACAAGGGCAACCGCATTAGGACGGACCTAACAATGAAACAATCCATGAATTCCAATTGTAATTAGATGGATACAAAATTAATCATTCAGCAAGAGGGCAAAGAAGCCCATACCTGGGAATACAAAGATCTTAGCTGCTCATTAGCAAGTGAAGCTTGCTTGGGAGTTATGCAGCCAGTGGATACAAAATCACCCAGATTTTTGTGAAGAATATGCAAAGCATAAATGTTGCAGAGCATTCCTAACACTTGTTTCACCCCCTTTCCAGATATGTCTTGTCGCAATTTCTCAATGAACCTGACATAGAAAGAAGCTTCTCAGATACAAATTGAGAGGATATACAGATGCGTCAAAAGAAATTTGACCCAGAATTTAACTTAATTTTGGGATTCTAACTTCTAAGCATACAACAGAATCTTTTTCTGTTTCCAATTCACTTAGAATTTCCAAGAAATTTAGCATAAATTTGATATTTGGGTTAGGCTCCTTCAGTGTCCATTCATCAACAGATCCCTTTACCAGCAGATGTCTATCATGTACAGAAAGAAGGCCCATCAACTTTTAAATTTGAGACCATTGATTGGATCAAGTGGGAGGAACTTACTTTGAAACAACAATTAACTGGCAATGAGCAACAGCTGCCTCAGCTAAATCAGCTGAAAGTTCCGAAAAGCCTGAAGAGAAAGGAAGAATAAGTGAAACACATCTATGCTTTGAGCTCAACTTAAAAAGGCCATAAAGAAGCCAAATTCCCAGGCCTGCCAGGATTTAAGATGTTTACAATACTACGAAAATGAAAAGCTCAACCGTCTGTAGCTCATATAAATTTAATCATGTTATCGAGAGACATGACAATTAAGGCAAAAATTAAGGATCAAGGCCTCTAAATAGCAGTCCATGCAAGCGTCTTGTTTACAAATTTGGTCACACAGAAAGTTAAAAGAATAGATAAATGTGAGATACATACCAAATTCCAGAATAAAGGGAAAGAAAACATACTGTTAGGATCTCACATTGGAAAGAAGTGAGAGGGTTAAGTGGGTTATAAGGGTTTGGACACTCTCCCTTGGCAAGCCGGTTTTCCAAGGAGAGTTCTACCCAAGCTCATGAAAAACCTACTACTCAGCCCAATGGTTTGAGTTATTGGATGGATTCTCATAAAAAATGTTAGGATCCCACATTGGAAAGGAGTGGGAGGGTTAAGTGGGTTATAAGGGCTTGGACATCCTCCCTTGGCAAACCGGTTTTCCAAGAAGAGTTCTACCCAAGCCCATGAAAGACCCACTATCCAACCTAATGGTTTGAGTTATTGGATGAGTTCCCATCAAATGGTATAAGAGCAGGCCCCACCTTTTGAGCCCAAGCAGTAGGGCTCAGTTGGCCCCCCGAGGGGTCGAGAAGGAGAGTCACTGATAGGCTTCAAGGGTCTGATAGACTTCTAGGCGAAGTAAGACCCGAAGGGAGGATGGGGTGGCCGATGAGGGCGGGCGCTCTTTGGAAAGGAGACCAACTACAGTGTTGGGTCTCGAAGCGTAGGGGAATGTTAGGATCCCACATTGGAAAGGAGTGGGAGGGTTAAGTGAGTTATAAGGGTTTGGACACCCTCCCTTGGCAAACCGGTCTTCTAAAGAGAGTTCTACCCAAGCCCATGAAAGACCCACTACCCAGTCCAGTTATTTGAGTTATTGGATGAATCCCATCACATACCCTCTTCTGTATTTGTGAACTTGCTCAGGTTTTGAGCACAGGCAACAGACATCCTAGTGGCCCTTGCTTCAAAAGCCTCCAGTATCACAGCAGGCTTTAACCAATCTTCAGCTGCAAGACATCGAAAGAAACAGAAAAAAAAAAAAAGATTATGAATATACATAAGCACATTTAGAAGAACCTGCAAGTGTTCTATCGTGACAGGAGTGAACTACAAAGTCTGTTAAATATGAAACAATATTGCTATGAACAGTAAAAAATAAAAGTATTACCTCTTTGAACCTCACAATGACACTTCATCAGATGTTCCACTCGTTCCATGTAAGATATTGTCCCAACAGGCTTCTTTCCAGACCCCAGTTGAGAGACGGTTTTCACGAGAAACCTTGCAACCTAGAAAAAGAATTTTCTATAGAATGTCATTCACAGTCCAAACCATCACTTAAGGTCAGGTCTGTAAGAGGGCCAACCCAAAACCAGCAAGAAAAGAAGTGCATACAAATTGTGGTCCTTTATAAACTGCAAACACATAGACAGCAGGGTGCTCCAACAGAAAACTGTATAAACATATATCTTAAAAGTGAACCCAGATTAAACAGGGTAAGTTTGGACATTTTAAAAACCTCCTTCATCAGTTCAAAAACTTTGTACCCAGACAAAACACAAGTACAATAAGAACCAAGAAGATGAATGCAATAAACTGCAAATACAAGTTGTCGAAATCAGATTATTTTATTTTTCAAAATACCTGTAAAAGTAGCACAGTGTTGTCTCCTTCATATGTACAAGCAGGTACATATACTGCAAATAGTTCAGGAAGTCCACTACTACACAAGTAACCATGGCCACCACATAATTTTCGACATTCCTCAATCCCATCCTGCATCGAAGAAATTATCACTTGGAATATTCTAAATAAATAAAACTGCAAATCAGCTTTTATAGACAGAGATCATCAAAATGGGATGCAAACACTTGCAAAAGAAAGTGCCACCATGAAGCTAGAAGTAGAGTCAACATAAAGTAATATGGCCATATAAATGAACCACAAAATAGCAGTGATGACCAACCACCAAATAAAAATGAAAGCATAAATAATACGAATTTCAGCATTAAAAACATGATAAAAAAAAAAAAACCATCTTGGACCCTACAGTGCAATGAAACTAATTAAGCTAACATAATACAACCCTAATGCTAGCTTCATCAGGAACATCCCAACTTCATCCAGAATTTGACTTTTAAAACTTGAGCAAACTATTGGGTGTCTATCTATAACCATCACCAATTACAGTCTTAATTCTACAAATGCAAAATCCAGTTCAGCACAGTTAGTCCATGTTCATTACCATACTTTAATGAATAGAAGAAACCATAAATGGCATCCCCATAGAATGCTCTTATTAACAATTCTGGAGGAACTTGAGGACATAGCTAAAGCAAATGAAATATATGAACCATGAAGAACAGGATAGATGTGTGACTAAGTGTGGATGTGAAGTTTTGCATTCAGTATAAGCTCAACTACTTGTATCCAGCATGGCTCATCAAACCTTATTAGCTACATTATCATGAGTGAACAATGATGAGTACAGGAGTGCAAATCAACTCTTGAAGAAAAAAAAATAAAAACCAGTAAAATTAACGAAAAGAAGGGCCGGATCAGTTCAAGTAACATACAGCTGTGGCAGAAGTAGTCAAAGACTTCAAACCCGCAGTACATGCATGAGCCTCAGGCAGTGTCGAGAAATCATTAGCTTGCAATCTTTGTGTCACATCAGTATACAGCCATTTCAACCACTCACCAACAAATCTGAAAGCATAGGCAGAAGCTAGCAATGGGAAGAGTCTATTTTGCTGAGTTTTATAATCAACCACCTAAAGCAAGAAGGTAGCATGAACATAAGATACAAACTATTTTGTAACAAAATTGGAAAACAGTGACCAAAACCTCCGCAGCAAGATTAGAACTTAACAAAGCAATTTTTTTTTCTCTATATGTTAGAATTGTAATCAAGAAATTGCTAATTCATGTCTGTCCAACAATTTGAAAGACAAGGACTGTATCTGAGACGCCACAGAATTATGAGGATCTTCACAACATTGATCTTCAAGCTCAGTATATCTACAATAGTAGGCAATTAAGGTATGAACTAAATCACGCATGCCAAACCATCACAAACTTTAGCTAATCAAAGGGCGGTGAATAATATCAAAAGGCACAAGCTAAAATTGTAGCAAATCCCTGATAATATTAACTAAAAAAAAAAGGAAAAATTTTCTAGCATACCTGAGTCTCAGCACCACCATTCTGTGAACCAAATTGTCTACGAACACAACTGTACCTTGTGGCAATACAAACTGCTCGCGATAGAGCATTAGAAGCATCAGATACAATTACTTGACGAACATACACCATAGTGCCATAAACTAACTGTCGTGGAACATTGGATTGCGTATATTTCCCTTCCCTAGTAACTTTTGAAACCCTGAGACATTTGAAATGAACTTCAACTTATAGTATACAAATAGCTATGATGATGATGATGATAAATTCAGCTTGACTAAACCATGGAAGAACCACATTATTAACTCAAGGATATTTATAAATCTTGCATGTATATATGTAGAAGTGGGGTACTAATACAACTTTTACTCCTCTGGCAATCTCACTCTCTAATAATGATAGCAGTGATGATAGAATAAACCTCTCGACTCTTTATCAAACAAAAACTTCTCATTAGAGTGATCGACCCAGAAAATTACTAATTTTTAGAAGCAATTTTCTTATTGTGCAGTTCATAAAATTCATAGGTTCAAGCTATACGGAGGATAGTAGTAGAGAGAGGACCAACCGCATCAGCATTTGACTCCTGGGGATACGCACATGATCAAATCTCAGAACACCATTATCCATGGTGTTATATGCCCCATTTCCAAACTTCATTCCAATATCACCAACTATTATGCCAGGAAGAGGTGAATGATCATCCAGGCTCCGTAGTTGTACAATAAAACCTGAAAATGGCAACTTTTCACAATCAATAGAAATAGTCCATCCACCATACACGTAACTCCAAGCAATTGATGATATAATTACCATGCACTCCATGGTCCTTGCCATCTGTTATTAGGCGTGCATAAACAACAGCATGCGTGGAAACTTTACCCAATCCACCAGGCCACCACTAATAATAACAGAAAGTAAGATAAAAAAGATAAGAATCTGATTTGAGAATGTTCAATCAATTCTACACAAGAGCATAACAACACAGAGTAGATACACTTGTTTAAGTAAATGCACACTTCATAGCAAACATAGCACATGTACAAGGAGAAAAAGGCTTTGCTAGATTTAATCCTATTGACTAGCAAAGCACCTCTTGTTATTTTTCTATTAAGGCTATTGAGCATATCTCTGAT
The DNA here is from genome assembly GCA_009867345.2 of Toxicodendron radicans. NCBI lineage: Eukaryota > Viridiplantae > Streptophyta > Magnoliopsida > Sapindales > Anacardiaceae > Toxicodendron > Toxicodendron radicans. Next base: position 3,766,237 of record WYDK02000041.1, on the reverse strand, counting down.
ATTCAATAACACTACAGATAAAATTATAAATAATCACTCTTAAAAAGTCACGTAAAAGCCCTATATTTACTCACTTTGCTTGAAGTAAGTGTAGGACTGTGAATGACAAACTCATCAGTCTGAGGATCAAATGTTGCAGTGGTTTCGAGCCCTTGAACATTGGAGCCATGACCAAGCTCAGTTTGCGCATAGCAACCAATTATTTGCATCTTATATGCCAATGGCAACCACTTCTGGTGCTGCTCATCTGTCCCTTGTCCTTTAATAGCCGGTAGAAACATTCCCTACCAAGAAATTAAAACATTAGAGATACATGCATACACACACCTAGAAATGGACCTAGCCTATAAATTATTTGAAGACTAAGCCTAAATGGGAAATGAAGGATAGTATCTTCAAATATAACTTGTAAGAACTAGAATTATAATGAAGGCAATAGAAACTCAATATCATCCACAAATGTCAATGTCCCTCAGCATACTTGAAATATGCAAAATTATAATGCCATTAAGATAAGAATTGGGACATACCCAATGAAGATCCGTAAAAGCAGGTTCATCCACATAAAACCTTAGCCTAGATGCCTCTTCTTCTGTAACAACAAAAATTCCATGTTTAAATCATATACTCTAATAAAAACATAAAAGAAGTCACCCATTGTTGTCCACCAAAGAGCTTAATAACAAATGTAGCAGTTACATGAGAGTTTCGATAAAAGACCCACCACTTAGACGGAGCTCATTGATCCGTTTCCAAGCATGAGCCGTCTTTTTCAAAGTGTTTTTAAACAACTCCTTCCTACTTAGCATAGGTCTGTTATCCTTTCGGAAGGCCTAAAAACAAGAAAGGATAAAACCAAACATTACAAACCCAAATAATAATAATACTAATAATAAGCAACAGAAGCCTAATCATAGAATCACAACCTAAAGAAAGGAGCTTTATAATCAATGCTTTTGTGCATATATTTTTTAAAGCAGCATGAACAGCATAAAAATTGAAAAATTGATCAGCCTTTATTGAACAATTTTATTCCTATAGATAATCAACATACAATTTCAAGAAGACAAACTTGATAGATTATGAATATTACATTGTGCAAGGAAACTTAAATTTATATGATCACCAGATCCGATAACCAAAACGAAATCATGACTAAAATTACACAATAAAAAATAAAAAGAAGAAAGTAATAGTTCACCGGATCAGTGGCGACGAGGCGAGAAATCCGATCTGAGAGTTCAAAGGCGTGACGCGAGCCGGCCCAGACGATCTTCATCTCGTTAACATCAAACTCCGCCTTGTTCCTCTCGTCAGCTAGATAATCAACGGCGCCCATTGTCGATAAGATGCGATGAAAAGCAAATCACAAAACTTAATTTTGCGAATTTGTTTTGTTAAATAAGGCGATGAAATGAAGGTAATAATGAGGTGGTTGAGATAAATTATTGAAGTAGGATGAAGGAAGGTTGAGATATTAACTGATACGATTGAAGTTCCTCTTCCTCTTTTATATCGAGTTCGTCATCGAGTTCGTCATTGACTTGTATATTCATTCATAATTTAACACGTGTTTTTTGTAAATTATTTAATTCACATGTTTTCAATTTCTTCTTTCTAGAAGAGATCGTGATATGATT
>WYDK02000041.1:3719498-3732237 GCA_009867345.2 Toxicodendron radicans | reverse complement strand
ATATAAATAATAATTAAATTAACTACAATACAAATTAAAAATTATATAATCAAAATAATGATAAAATTTAATATATTGATTATTAAAATGTCAAATTTGTTTTGAAAAAGAAAAAAATATATATTTAATATATATTTTTTAGATGAATAGTATCACACCAATTTGGTACAAATGATTTGGTGTAACACTATTCACTTGCACCAAATTGATGTAAGGGATGATGTATAATTGGAGTGGGAACCATGCGCCAATTTGGTGTTTTGCACCAAATTGGGACATGGTTGGAGATGCCTAAAGGGTGATTTTAATATTAGATTCTAATCTAACAACACCCTTTTAAAAGTGTTCATCTTTAAAATGGAATAGTTTGATTTTCAGTATATATATATATATATAATATTACAAAATGCCCCCCAAAAAAAAAGTGTCTTACTTTGAAGTTTATAAAAAGATGTTGAAGAATTCTCGTATACCCAAAAGGTATCATTTTTAATACCGAAGCATAATCAAATTAATTTAAAACCCTATTGATTGTTTGAAGATAAAGGGTAATTAAGTGGTTAATTATTAGGTTATTCTGCCCAAATGCCTTAGTTAAGGTCTTTTAAGTTGTATTATTTTTTACAATAACAATATGACTTTGAATTCATATTAAAAAATACCACAAGTTGACCATCTTCATTATTCCAAAGCCACAGGGAATAATATTAAACAACATAGAGGCATGGGCATGGGCATGTGTCCAGCCAAGCAAATATATTGTTCATCATTCAATTTGATTAATGATTAATAGATTTGCAACTTAAAAATAAAATAAAAAATATATGATTTTAATATAAGATCATCGTATCATATAATCTTCCCAACAACTTTCATCACATCATTGCTTTTATTTCAATATTTTATTAACTAATCATTAAACTAATTATTGCCTCTTTTCATTCTATTTATTACTCCACCAACCAACCAACACTTGCTTCGCTATTAATATCCTCCCTATCCTATATTTCCACAAATACCCTTTCTTTATTTCTATTGTTTTTCTTTTCTATTATGAGTTGTCTTAATATGTATTTCAAAGTTGGTTTAATCAAGCAGGGGTATATACGTCCTTTGAGAATATAGTAGATGAATTTAAAATTAATCCGTACATGCAACACACGTGCAGCCCAACCTCGATTAACTGAAATAACAATCTAATCAACGATTCGATTAACCGTTAATCACTTACTAATCACATGGTGACCACCTCACCCAGTCACATGGCTTGATACGCGGGACCCACAAAAAATGCTTCAAAAGTGCAACAAAGCTGGCTCTTTTCACCACTTTCTTGGTAGTGGTCACACATGCACGTGCGAAATCCCACATTCAACCGATCGGACGGCCAGGTGAATTACATACGTGCGGTCACAGACTGTACCGATAAAGAAGTTGGTTATGGTAAGAATCAATGGGAAAGATTACTTGGAATTGGAGGGTGGGGTTTGACCATTGGCAAGATCCAGCGAATACAAGGTAAGTTTGACCAAAAGTCCACGTGCGGGTATCAAATATACACGTGTGCTTTGCTGTCTTGTGGTTGTATAGAAATCTGTGCGCCACGTAGGATTCACATGAGTGGTAATAATGGAGGTTCAAGTTGTTGAGGAAATCGGAGGTAGAAGAAGAAGAAGAAGCATTGTAATGCTAAAATTGTTTAATTACATAATTGACCTTTTATCGATTATTGGTGGTGGGTTGACAATTGAATAAGATAGAAGGTTGATGGGAAATAAGGTCAAAGTGTGGAAATAAACATTGTTACAATTTAGCATGGAATTCATATTTTATTTTACACATATCTCCAAGATATGTATATATATATATAACATTAAATGTTTTTTCTTATATAAATATGCAAAAACCTCCATCAAATCGTGTAAATAAATACTGCGTAAATAGTTTTTAAAGAAGAAAAACAAAAACAATGGTTTTTATGTGGTATTACACATCAATGTTTACAAATTTAGGTGAAATCCTATCAACAAATCCTAATTGGTTTGAAATTAGGGAACCATAACCAACATGATTTAAACTTTTTAAAGAAAGTTGAAAATAAAAATGTAGATTGTAGATTAACAATTCAACCTCAATTTTAGAAAAAATGGTATTGAATTCAAACTAACAATTATTCTCATTAGGGGTTGACGGGTTCGGCTATCCACAATTTTTTGAAGGAATTAGAATCAGAATTAGAACTGATCGATTTTGGTTTTTAGAAACCTGGAATCGGAACTTGAAACATAGATTCTGATTCTAGTTTCGGATACTCCTGTTAATTTAAAATACCCATTATTTAAAAAAAATAACAAATACACCCTCAATTGTTTATAAAAATTATAATTTAATCTTGATTCTTACTCAAATACACAGACCTTGATTTCAATTTCTGATTTCAAAAACCATAAGTTAGTCTCGATTCTTACTCAGATATATAGACCTTAATTTTAATTTCTGATTTCAAAAATCATAATTTAATCTCAATTCTTACTCAGATATATAAACCTTGATTTCAATTTATGATTTCAAAAACCGAAACTTACTATATAAAGATTGATTCTAGATAAAAACCAAAACTAAATAAAATAAATTGTTAAATGTACAAGTTTATCTTCAAGGGTCAGCCGACTAATGGTGATGAAACCAAAGGTTGAGATTGGTCAAATTGTATGATTAAGACAAGACTAAGGCAACAGAGAGGTCTAATCAGTAGAGTTGTAAGAAGGGGTCCATAAATAGGAGGCCTTGGAACCACAGCCACGTAATACAAAATACGCATCATTTAACAACTTCATTCAAGACAACATCTCAATCTCAATTATCTAATCTCTCAACTTGATGGCAACTAACGGCGGGCCAACTTCACGTGATTCTCACATGGATAACACCCCTCGTACGGGAATACGAAACTCTGTGGGTCCCAAAACCAATCTCACATTTATTATATATAACTATTTCTTAATAAATTAAAAATAAAAATAAAAATTTACTTAATATATTTGACAATAAAAATAGGGGAAAATTGGAAAGACAAAGGAAAAATAGATTGAAAGAAAGGTTAAGATGGAAATGACAAAATGCAAAAGGGGCCATGTTCACGTGCTCATCACGTGAAGAATGACCCTCGTACGGTTAGGAAGAAGGATGGCCATGGAACTAATGGTAGGGAGGAAGGCGAAGAGTAAAATGATTTCACTTCATAATAAATTAATAAGTGAAGAGGGAACACGTGGGACAGCTATCACGCACCCGTGGGGACATCCCAATCATCATCGGACATCTTGTCTCTCGCTTTCACCACTTGGACCCACTCCCCTATCTCTTTATCTATTCATTTCAATCATTCTTTTTCTCACTTTCTCAATCACCGCGTGCCATACACCCTCCTCCTGCCTCAAACATTTCAAATCTCCACACTACTGTGTGTCGGCATCACAGATTGGATCCTCTACCTAATTTTCAACTTATGATAAACTATCTTATAATTAATAACTTCGATTCATAAGTGTAGATTATTTTGACCCTTATGACTTACGATAATCAAAATAAATGATAAGTTTTACTTACATAATGTTAGTACGAGAATTCACACTAACGAAAGATATTTGATTAATCTTGGCGGGATCGAGTAAGTAAGAGTGTAACCACTGTATATCGATTATGATATCTGATAATTAGCGTTGTGAATTTAAATGTATGTGTAGGTTAATAAACATATTGTAAATGACAAGAAGAGTTTTAAAGTGGTTCGACGGTATTTAGACCAAAGCCTACGTCCATTGATATTATTATTATTGTTTTAGAATGAGCTACAATAGATACAGTAAGTAAAATGACAATAGTTTCTGTGTATATTTTAAGTTGTCCCCTTGTTCCTTCCTATGTAATCCCTTATATAGCCCCCGTTCTGATAGTTGGTGAGAGCGAGTAGACTACGCTGATCTTTACACGCATTATCCCGGATATCTTGAATATTCGACAGAGAACTCATGCTTAATTCAAGTTAAGCCAGCCTTAAACGGTTCATCCATGCTTTACAACAATAATTGCATTAAATGTTATCAACAGGTTTTTTCGAAAACTACTCAATTCCCCGTTTTGGGCTGTCAACGAGAGCAGGGACTGGTGACACGCTCTTGTCCGTTGATCTTGCACCCTTGACCTGGGACACGTGGCACAAATCCATCTGGGGAAAAAAACCCTCCAACACATAATACATGAATTTAGTGTCACATCCTGTGTCTTCTAGTAAATGAGTCTAAGATTAAGTTTAAAGACTTGTATCCTCTTAAATAAACGTGTTTTAGACTTACATGAAACCCAAAAACACTTATGTGGACTTGGGCCAAAACATATAATTTGTACTTGATTGCACATGTGATTTGATTAGGGGTGGGTGGGTTCAAGTACCCGACCCAATCCCTTGGAACCGAAACAAGACTCGGACCCGGTAATTCTTAGGATTTAGGAATCGGAACCGGACTTGGCTTTGGTCAGTTCCACTTCCTAAATAGCTGGACAGATTTCGGTCTATGCACCCGATAGTGTTCACACAAAATTACAATACACCTCGGGTACCCTAGACTCGCATAGTGCCAATTTCACCCTAAAAATTTGTACACCCCTAGATTTGACCGATGATATCAAAACAAATACTATTTAGTTATAAGATTTAACATCAATATAAAAGAGGGTTTGCTACCCTATGGGGATAGGGTGTCACAATGTGACGATCTCACGAAATGTGAGGTCCAATGGTATCACAATGAGGTGGGAACCAGTTTATAAGGTTAGGAGTTTGTCACATTTCTAACAATTAGTGAAAAAGAGTTTGGTGAGATTTAATTTATAAACCATAAGTGTTTTGTGTGATGATATTTGCGCAAAACCAAAAAACAAACTTGATAAACCGTGCGGGCTTGATCCTTGATCTTACATTTAGATCGAATTTAGAAATTAAAAAAAATATTAATATTTAATTAACCTAATTAATTTTTGAATAGGGGAATTGTTCTAAATTTTGAGAGGAGTGTATTATTACGTTAATGGCGCGTAGGTGTAGTTGATTTGAATGTGCATACGTGGGATATTTGATCGTGGGGTAGAGCCAGCCAGCTACAATGCTTGGTATTTTCAGAAAGGACTCGAATCCCTGGTTATAATTGTAGTAATATATATTATTGATTGTTTCGTTATGATGATTTGATTTGAGGGGGAGGGGGTCACTATTTTATAGTCAAATCTCATCTCATGAACTTGTGATGGACAAAAGTTTGAGTGACTTTGTGCTACTAATACTACTACTAGTAAATTATTTTATGCAAGAGACAAACGTGCCAATGTGCCATGTGACTATGACCATCATCATTATTATTATTATTATTATTATTCATTCGAGCAAAAGTTTGAGTGACTTATGATTAATTAGCAACAGGAGAAGGCTGATATCCCATTAAATTTTTGACCTAATTATTGTGACAGATAGATTATACAGAAAATGAAATTTAATTGTAATAATTAATTAGAGTAAACTACATTATCCCACCTAAGGTTTGACAAAATCACAAGTTAGTATCCTTGATTACATATATTTCAAAGACCCACCCTTAAAGTAACACGTGAGTGATTTTTGAGTTTTGACATAATATAGAGAGTGTTATTATCAAACTACCCCTACAAATAAATAAATAAATTATATTTTAACCCCAAAATTAATAAAGTTAGAAAATAACCATTTTGCTTTTAAATTTATTTCAATATCACCATCTTCTTCAACATTCACATCATCCCCATCTCTAACCACCCAACCACTCCCACTACCGCTACCCAGCCACCGTTGATCGCTACTTTTTTAAAACAGATGGTGGGCGCCAGTGGATGAGTAGAAAATGGTCGTTTTTTCAACAATCTGATCTCCCAAAATTCAATAAATCAACTTCTACCAATAACCAAACAAAAACTCCTACAAAATAACTCCCAAACAACTCCAAAAATCAAATCAAAGCAACCAAAAGTAAAGAAAAACCCAAAACTCCAAAGACGACAATCTGAAGCTCCAAGCTCCAAGCTCACATTCCCAGCCCACCATCTTTCCTTTGCCGTTGCAAACACCATCCCCCACCCGCCGCAAAACCCATATGCAAACAACAGTTCGTGCCAGCTCACCTTCCCAGCCCACCACCTTTCCTTTGTCGTCGCAAACACCATCCCATAGCCTCCGCAAAACTGATTCGTGAACAACAATTCACGCAAATCACTGGCCCAACTCACCTTCCTAGCCCATCATCTTTCTTTTGTCGCCGCAAACACCATCCCCCAGCCGTTGCAAAACTCATTCGCAAACTATAGTTCGCGCCAACTCACCTTCCCAACCCACCACCATCCCCCAGCCGCCACAAAACTCATTCACGAAAGATAGCTCGTGCAAATCACGTAATGCCTGCACCCTCAATCAACTTCACCGCCCAACCGCCATTGAACACATCTTGCGTGCCTTTACTAGCAAAAACCCAATCAAACCAACAAACCCAATCAAACCAATACTTCACTAGAAAATCAAAAGAAAAAAACCCAATCAAACCAACACTTCACTAGCAACAGACAAGAAAACTCGAAAACTCAAAAACTCCCGCAAATCACCAAAAATCAATCGTCAATCCAACTCCACAAACAATGTGATGATTGGCGAACGGCGGGGGTAAATGCACGTGGAATGAGAAGGGGTTTTGATGGGGAGACAGTGAAGAGAAAAATGGTGGTGATGGAGGGGTCACCAACGACGGATTTTGGCCAATCTTTGGCTGGGGTTGTGAGCTGCGGTAGCTGGAGAGCTAGTGCGGCCAAAGGATGATGGGGTTTTGATGAGGGTGAGGGGGATGAAGCCTGCAATCAGATGAGGTGTTGGTGTCTAAAATCAGCCGGTATCTGACCAGGGAGTGATTGGATTTTGGTGGGGATGGCGAGGGGAAGATGAGAAGAAGAAATGGGGATGGCGAAGGAAAAGAGGAGACGAAGAAATGGGGAGGGAAGAGAAAAAAGGCTGGTGCCTGAAATCGACCGGAATTGGGCCTAGGAGTAACAAGATTTTGGTTGGGATGGCGAGGGGAAAAAGGAGAAGAAGATATGAGGAGGCAAAGGAAAATGAGAGATGAAGAAATGGGAAGGGAAGGAAGAGAAATAAAATGTCTGTTTTACCTTTTTTTTTGTTAAAATAAAAAGGATAAAGTTAGTTTAAGGGTGAATCTCTGGAATAAATGTAACTAATGATATCAATTTGGGATTTTGTCAAGCCTGAGGTGGGATCATGTAGTTCACCTAATTAATTATCATATTCCTCAATCATTAATTAGGCACTGATTATTGGGTTACCTTGGTTATTTTTATTTTCAAAGAAGGACATTTTCGTAAATTTTAGGAAAACTTGGATTTAGACACGGACCTAGTATGGATACAGATATGAAACACACGGTTGATATAAACACATAGGATTCATTCATCTGTCCGAGTGTTTTACACGCTCCAATGGGGTGGAAGAGTTAGGCTATAATATGGAGCGCGTGTAGAGAGAGGGGAAGAATGAGGGGATAATAGAGAGTTCACTTCAAATGATTGTGAAGAAGAGATTGTCGGGGCATGGAGGGACAAGATGACACGCACGATCGTGTGGGGGGTGGGGTCGAGGAGTGAGGAGCACGTGTCTCCAGGCAAGACATGTTGGGCCACGTGAGTTAGGGAGGGAAGAAGGCAGGGTTTTTCGTCCACGCCTTTTCCTTCCTAATTTCTCTCACCCCACCCTTCACTTCCCACGTGAAGTCCACTCTCTCTTGTCTCCTTTCCCTCTCACCCTACAAATCTACATCCTTTTTCTGCACTTTCGGGTTGCTTTGCTTAAACTTCGCCTCCAATAGGCTTGCTTCCAAGCCTACTAATTCATAAACCAATAACAATTTAATATAATTTTATTTTTAATATCATTAATATGAAAAAATATATATATAAATCAAATCTTTTATTATATAATATTAGTATTTCAATTAAATTATGATTATCGATTCAAGAATGTTATTAGGTTAATGACATAGTAATTTTATTGTTCTTTTATGCAGTTTTAATAACAAAAGTTTTTATTTATTATAATTAACAACTTAATTTACGTTTGATTTTAATTTTTTAAAAAATATAAATTTAATCAATGTAATATTAGGTTTAACTGGTATTTGGAAATCTATTTTTTGTTTTCAATTTATGTTTTGAAAATCTTCTATAAATACATATGATGACTTGATGAGTTATAAAGAGGATCAATAAATGGTTGAAATAAGTCAGTAACGATTTTGCTCTGTTTAAAAATTTTAGTTAAAAAAAATGATTAAATTATTTTTTAATTTAAATGAAAAAAATAATAATTGTATGTGATGTTAGCCATCCAATTACTCAGCTTCATTCTTCAAGCCATCTGCAAAATAACATGAGGGACCACCCCAGATGGATACGCTCCCTTCTGAAGCGTCACCTGCACTTTAGATAGTGGAAGAAGGGAAAAGAAGAACACGTGAACGACACGGAGATGAAATGCGAATGTGATCCGTGAAAGTATAATAATAATAAAAAAGGTTAAGAAAGCGACGGTTTTGTCTGAAGAGAGAGTCCTGGTGGTAAAAAAAATAAAAAAAAGGAAAAAAGAAATGGGGCCCAGTTAGAGAGCAAAAATAAAGTTGATCTGTCTGGTTCCTCTCAATAACTATCCACTCATGATTTGATGGTTGTGTCGACCTTAACTTAACTAGCTTTGGTCCTAATTATATAGCACTGGATAGCTGGACCCCACCTCATAGAATTAATCTCAGCCGTTTGATTTTAAAGTAATAAAAGATGGTGGTGTTTTCGGGTAAGTCACTGGCCCACACCCGTTGAATCATGAATGTAAAAGATTTATATGGTGATATTGTTTTTATACTTTTATTTATAGTTGGGATTCTATTTCCAGACAAACTTTTTTTCTTAATACCTGATCCGAATTTTATCAAATGCTTTTTTATTTTTCAATTTTGACTTTTCTTGTACATATTAATAATTAAATATTTAATATAGTTAAATTTTAAATCAATTTATATGATCCATGATTTTGGTGACATACATAAATCATGCAAATGATAAGACATAATTTAAATAAAATCAAACATTGAGATACTTATTTTAAATAAATAACATTACTTTTATAATTTATATATTTTAAAATAAGTTGATACATGTGATTGTGATATGGTTAAATGATGCCATCATGCATGTTGCTTTGTCAAAACTTAGCTGCTCACCAAAACATGCTAAATGCCATTATGCCACCATACCAAGTTATTTAAATTAAATTGTTACTCTAATTTAAAATATCATTAAATGAGTGAATCATGCCTTTGTCAATACTTTAATTTGTCCCCAAAACATGATGCTAAATGCCACTCTCTAGGTATTTATGATAATATTAATGGAAATTAATTAACCATGGTTAATGAAGGTAAAAAAGTTGAATGGAGAAAGGGAGAGGACAAAAATTCAGAGTTAGGTATTATTTTTTTGGGGCAAAAGCCATGATTGACATAATTGGCCTCCTGACACAAAGTCATCATTGAATTTACAGACCACCTCTCTTCTCTCCTCCAAACCCCTGTTCTCTTCTTTCTATATAATCCCAACTCCTCTCCTGCATTCAAACCATCCATCAACTCTTTCAATTCTCTCTCTCTCTCTTTTCCTGGTTTCTCTCATCATTCTACAATTTAATAACTCATCTACTTCATTCAAACCAAACCCAAACCAAAACCATGGTTGAGAAAGATGATCTAGGTTTGAGTCTTAGCTTGAGCTTTCGTCAGAATCATAATTCCTTACACCTTAATCTCATGCCTTCACTTGTTCCTTCTTCTGCTTCTTCTTCTTCTCCTTCTTCTGCCTTCAATCTTCACAAACCCTCATGGAATGAACCCTTCCCTTCTTCAGGTATGCTCTCTAACTTGCTTTTTCTTCTTATTTTCACTGGGTTTGTTTTGTTCTGATTTCTACATCTGCATGGCTTCAAAGTTTCAGATCTGGAGATACAAATATGGTTTAAAGAAATATTTTTTTCTTCTTCTTCTTTTCATCTTTTTCATTGAAACTTGGATTAAAATAAATCCTACTTTCTTGCTTTTCCATGTTTAATATCCTTTTTTTCTAATTTATACAACTTTTTGTCAATAGTTTTCCACGAAACTTTCTTGTTTTCACACTCAAAAGTTCCTTAATTTTGCTTCCCCCCCTATTACTCAGATCCAATCCTCAATATAATTCGTTTCTCAAATAAACTAAACCAGTAAAGTGTTGAACATCTTATAATCTTATTCGGGTTTTCACATGCAGATCCAAACTCCGAGTCCTGCCGTGCTGAGACCCGGACTTTTCTTCGAGGAATCGACGTGAACCGGTTGCCATCTCAAGCGGATAACGAAGAAGAAGCGGGTGTCTCCTCGCCTAACAGCACGATATCGAGTGTTAGTGGCAAGAGAAGCGAGAGAGAACCGAATGGAGAAGAGCTCGAGATTGAGAGAGCTTGTTCTCGTGGTATCAGTGACGAAGAAGATGGTGATACTTCAAGAAAGAAGCTCAGGTTGTCTAAAGATCAGTCAGCCATTCTTGAAGAGAGCTTCAAAGAACACAACACTCTCAACCCCGTAAGTACATGATTTCCCGAGAAAGTTTTATTTTCGTACGAAACAAACAGGTAACTTAAACTAACAAATGGATGGTGTTTGTTGTTTTCAGAAGCAAAAGATGGCTTTGGCTAAGCAGCTAGGCCTCAGGCCTAGACAAGTGGAAGTATGGTTCCAGAACAGAAGGGCAAGGTGAGATATATTTTATCAATATATATATTGAGGGTATTTACGGGTTTTCAATTGTTTAATTAAGTCAATGACAGTTTTACCCTTTTTGAAATATCGCAGGACCAAGCTGAAGCAAACTGAGGTTGACTGTGAGTTTTTAAAGAGATGCTGTGAAAATCTAACGGAGGAGAACAGGCGGTTGCAGAAGGAAGTTCAGGAGTTGAGAGCACTGAAATTTTCCCCTCAATTCTACATGCAAATGACCCCACCCACAACACTCACCATGTGTCCATCATGCGAGCGTGTAGGAGTCCCACCATCAGCTCCATCTTCCGGCGTTGATCATCACAGGTCCCATCACAGGCCTATCTCCATCAACCCATGGGCGTCAGCAGGAGGTCCCATGGCTCATGGTCATGGACCGTTCGACGCACTCCGTCCTCGATCGTAATTAGAGATCCATATAGAAGGGTAAAAGTGGAAAGTGTACGGATAGATTAGTGGGGCAAAAGAGAAACATATGATATTTAATAGCAGCAGCAGCAGTAGTAGTAGTAGTGTTGAATGTTGAAAGTCTAGGTCTAAGATATGGTTGGTAGAAGTATGATTTGGTGGGTCTGTGTTGGTTTTGCATTGTTGACCCATCTGAATTATGTTACCTTAATTGTAGTGGGTAATTAATTAGTAATTAATTTACTGCTCATTCAAAAGGAGGAGAAAGTAAAGTAAAGTTGAATATCAAATTATTAATTTGATCAAAATCTTAATTGAGAATAGATTCATTCATTTAATCACTATATCTTTTCATTTTTGTTTAATAGTCTGATGTTATGGCTTGATTTCCGGATTTTGCAAGCGAGTAAAAGGGAATGGTGGTTGAATGTTAAGAGCGAGAGTGGACCTAAACTAAAAGAGTTGTTTAATTAATAAAAACATGTTTCATAATTTGAGAATTATTCCCTTGATCAAAATGGCACTCTTCTTTCTCGCCATTGCGTAACCATCTTCTTTTCTATTTGGTTTTTGTTTACCTGATGTGACAACATTTAATATATTATAATTCATGTAAACTAAGTAGCATAAATATAATCTTATCGGACCCCTCAAATATAATATATACAGAGGTCAGGTCACTCTCCCGATTAAATGTACACCACTTGAAATTAGGTGAAGCAATATGTTGGAAATGACAAGCCATGTAGTTTTGATATTTTCTTAGGAAAAGAAAGAAAGACGACGTCCACCATTTTCTTTAGACACAAGTTAATGAAAAGCACTTTGATTCCCTGTCTCTCTAATTGAGTCGGCAATAATAATAATATAAACATAATTTACCAGACAACTCAACCACCATTTATCATTTTAGAAAGTGGTGATTATTGTTGAAATACATCGCCATCACAATAACAGTTGCTCATCACAACATTAGTGAATAGAGAAAATTGTCGGCAAGCTTCTATTCAGCAAACAGACAGATGAATTACTTGTTCATTTAGCTCTATTGCATGTCAAATCATTATGCTCAGCTTCACCATCATAAACTGCAATATCAATTAGGCAGGCAGGGTCATTTTGTTGGTTACTTGGACAGTATATCCTCCATTCCCATATCATATTAGATATATTATGATTTTGCCAAGTTACATTTCTTACTGTTTTTTTCTGAAACATATCTCATAATATCTTCTTCAAGTACTGCTATTAGTTATGTACTTCGTGTAATGTAGGTCTCGGAAACAACATAAAACCTTCTGTCTCTGGTAAATTTTTTTTTTTATTTTGGAAAACAATTTGGTTGTACTCTCGACTGTCTGTATTTGTTCTAATCTTCTGAAATTGGTGTC
>WYDK02000041.1:3679941-3690517 GCA_009867345.2 Toxicodendron radicans | reverse complement strand
TTAGAATATTCCAAAAGATGTGAGTCACTTGATCTTGTGAGTTTTGTAGACTCTGATTTTGCAGGTGACAAGGATTCAAGGAAGTCAACTACTTCCTAATTCTTCACTTTGGCTGGAAATTGTGTGAGTTGGAAGTCCCAACTCTAACCCATTGTGGCATTGTCTTCGACAGAAGCTGAATATGTGGCAGTGGGAGAAATATTCAAGGAAGCATTGTGGCTGCAAGGGCTTCTAACGGAGGTGAACTTGATAGATGGGGCAATGACTGTATTTTGTGACAATCAGAGTGCAATACATCTAAGCAAAAATCTAGTCTACCATGAGAGGACCAAACACATGGACGTGAGGTTTCATTTTGTTAAGGATTTGGTGACACATGGAATGATAAATATGAAGAAGATAACAACAGAAGATAATCCAGCAGATATGGGGACAAATGTGGTGACACCTGCCAAGTTCAAGCATTGCTTAAAAATGTTGTTTGTGAATTAGAGCAGCAACTGAGCTAAGAAGGAATAAAGGAATTGTTCACTACACTCAGAAAAAATCAGATTTGATTTCGTGGTTTTGACTTCAAGGTGAAGATTGTTAAAAAACGAAGATCAAAATGGTGGCGTATAGATAACTGATGCACTGCCATTTTTTTTAGTTTAGCCTTTTGAGCAATCTGAACCATTGCTTCTTCAATTAATCTAACGGCTACAAATGGGCTTCAAGGTAAATACTATTAAAGTAACTAAAACATCAGATTGAGCGCGTCTTTTGCGAGGAATTGCTTCAGTTCATTCATCTGCTCTGTTAGGGTTTCATTTGTTCGATCCAAATTTTGTAATTTTGTTGAGTGATTGACTAGATCATTTGGTGAGGGGTTTGACTCTCTCAGGTTTAGAGATTCTAGGTTGAGTGTCTCTTGGGTTAGAAATTACAGAGTTTGTATTTGGGTTGAAGAGTGATTACAATGTGTGATAATTGTATATCTTGTATTGATTTGTGGATCTTGATTGATTAGTGCAGTGATCTCCTTTGTTCTGGAGCTCAACGTAGATGTAACTTATTTCCAATTTTTGGAATAAGTGAACCACGGTAAAATCCTTGGTGTTCTTGATTCTTTGATTTGTGTTTTAGATTCTTTGGATTGAGTTTGACGTTTGGATTGACAGATTAAGTTTTGATTTTCAACATAACAAAGACCTTGACCAAAAGTATCGTCTACTTTTATAAAATCTATAAAGTACTCTTATATTTTTATTGGACTTATTGAAATATCTACACATCTTAATATAAATGACATTTGTTCTTGATGACTTGTATCTAGGGTACAATCAAGTATAACTGAAAAATATTTTTTTTCTTTGATATTTTTTAATAATGGTATTTATTATTTCTACTAGGCAAAAGATTGGATTTGATAGGAAATTTTATAACAATGATACTTTTGTAAATATATGTAAAATACTTATAACAAATTTGAGCATTTTTGGCATTTTTTTGAGGCCCCTTGGAGGCTTGGACCAATTTGGATAAGAAATTATACCATAATGATATTTTTGTAAATATATTAAAAAAACTTATAACAAATTTGGACCCTTTTTTTACCCTATTTTTTAGGGGGCCTTAGGCAGATGTCTTATTTATCTAGTGCTTGAGCCGACCCTAACTCCTTACAAGCGCCAAAGATTGTGTTGAAAGATTAACAAACCCCAAATGTTTATATGACACAATACATACCCCGGTTCCGGTTCTTGGTTCCTGCACTGCTATAGGAACGAGAACCGGAAGAGGAGCCTACTGATTCCTCATTTCTAGAAACGAGACTGACTCTATGAGTGTCATTTTCAGTTTCTAACCGGAAACACGGGTGTCTACCAATTAAGAACCGGAACCTCGAATACGCTGATTCCGGCCAGTTCTTTTGCACACCCCTCCAAGATACCCTTTCAACATGGTTACTTAGAAACCGAAATATAGGAGAAGTTACATGAGGCTCGTATGAAATTGGAACTCCCATCACTCTGAGAAATACATGTAGAATTGACGATCTGAGTGTTTCTAGACTTTCGGTATATATATATCTTCCTCTGTACAATTTTAATTATGTTTTATGTTTTTGGACCCGTCTAATACCTTTCGACCTTGTTTCTTCATGTATAAATGGAATTTTAAAATAGCATAGTTTGTGAAAGAGTTCTGGTTCTTTAGGTTGCTTTCTCTTCTTCCTTGCTTCCCTATACCTATACAGACAGGTAACACTTCCTGTCTTATACGATATCCCCCATTCTAACTACGCTTTTTGCGCTTGTGATTTTAGTTTGATGAAGAAAGACACTATAGTGAAATCTTTGACGGAGTCATGGATGATAATCTGGAAAAATATACTTTGGTACCATTATCATCATCAGATTTAGAAAGCAGAAATGCATGGCAACAGTTAAAGCTGCTCTTGACTTAAAATAGTTAGGCTATTAGACATAGAAGGCATGACTTGGCTGATCTGAACATATATAGGAACTCATAATGAGTAAGGGAGCATTATAAAACAAGAGTAGAAAGTAATAACAAGGATGGGATGGAAAAAACTGAAGTCAGTTGCAGGGTGGAAGCAATGACAAAACATTGTTCAGTTTCATACAGGGACCTTCTACAGGTTTTTGAATGAAGATCCTACTATTGGACCATCCCCATGAATGTAATCTTGCCTAGTTGCAGAGTAAAGAGTTAGAATTTTCTAGTACTTGATGACAAAATAAAATTGAGATCTACTGAAAACCACCTTTGCACATTGAGGTTTACTCCTTTCAAAAATATACCACCTCAACCTTAACTGTGGACCTTAGCATTAGGTGTATATTATGCGTCTCAAAAATACACCACAACAAACTCAAGTCTAACACTTCACACAGTCCCCTATAAAATATCCAATTCACCTGGAGTCGAAACTGATGAATAAATAAATTTAATAATTTTTTTAGGAAAATCAAATAATTACAGATTCGAATTAGCCATGATACTTCAGTTTTTAAGAAATCAGAATCCTTCACTATTCCACAAAGCATGGAGTTGGAACAATATGGAAAATCAAATCGACTCAACCAAGTGCATCACAGAATAAAGATTTATCAAATAAATAATCAGTCTGAAATCAGCAGTATAACACTATTTTTTGGGTTGAGCCATGCTGGCAGTGTCCAACTGTAAATCCAACTTACCTAAACCCAGCTATGGCCTAAAACCAAACACTGAAAACGAGTTCTTTTGCCTCATTGTATGCATTTGCATATACTGAAAAAGGCACCATGGTACAGACAGGAATGCCTACTAATTATATCAAAAACAGCTGAAGTTTATTAACCATTTGTGAGGGACTTAAATCAGCACAAAATTGCCAACTTTAAGATGTACCTCCATTCTTTTTCGAAAAAGCAATTACATTGAAGTTGATTGATTCAGGATTTTTCTGGATCATACTCTGTATGACTTTAGCAGCATCCTGTCAAGGGAAAAAAAAATTTAGATGTCACATATGAAATTATGTAATTAAAACATGAAGCTGCAAATGAGGCATGCTCACTTGGCTTGGATTCCACCAAGCCCTTAACCCAAGCCAAACAGGCAAGCTATGATAGCAAGTCAAATCTCCTTGATTGAATTTTGTAAAACTGATGAAGAACTTTTGGTACCTCATACCCCAAACAAATCCAACTGTGCACTACCACTCCAAGCTTAGACCCCAAAAAAAGATAGTAATAGTCTTAACTTGCTGAATGGTAGCCAATGTTTATTATTCTTTTAACAAATAGAAACATCTACCTCTATACCATTAAACTCTTTTCATCATATGGGTACTTATTCCTTTAATATCCAAAATAGAAAGCATTTCATTCTTTTTTCAACTTCTCTGGCTTCTTGGAACTGAAGACACTAGCGCAAAAATAGTAAGGTTTCATAGTTCCAATTACTATACCTGCAACAAGCTGATTGGTGAGGAAGCACCATGAGATATTGGTCCTGACTTCCTTCCATCAAGTTCGTAAAGTTCCCCTACATATTGCAGGATAAGTGGTTTGTAAGGAAAAAGGAAAACGATAAAAAGCACAGAATAAACAGCAGAGTCAACTGAAGTACAATGCAATATTGTATTTTCTATGAAAGAGGGAGAAACCATAAACAAAATATAAAAGAAGTATGTACCATTCACACAACTGAAGCAGATAAAATGAGTATCCACATTATCAGAGGCCTGTAAATTAGAATAGGTCAAAGAAAAGAGAAATGAAATCTGAACTGTAAAATGAAGATAAACAATTGACTTCAGTGACTTTTTTTTAATAAGAAACTAACCAATCAAAGAAAAATTTGAGGTGGATACATGGACTAGAAATCCACAAAGAAATATTAAAAAAATCCAAAAAGGGAACAAACCTATAATGACAGTGACTAAAATATATCAAACATCATCTTCCCTGCCCTATCCCAAAATAAGCGAATTGTACAACGTTAGCCCGAAACTCCCTCCTAATTAAGATTTATAAAGAAAAAATATACTTGCTTAAATTCTTTGAAACTGAAGCTGAAATAGAAGCAAAAAATCTATTTCCATCTCCTAAAGCTCATTGCTATCATCTCCTTTCACACCAAAATACAATTATTTCTTTCTTACCACATAACTGAAGAAGGACTAATACAACACATCTCCAAAGAGACTTAGCCTTCTTTCCTTATCGAAAAGCAAAAAACATTCTTTGTAAGTAAGGAATCACAAGAAATTGGAATAGCCCATGATTTCCTGGATTCTTTACAAACTCTAGCCCATAATTTTGAAGCCATGTAACAATTAAGGACAAACAACAAATTCTTGTAAAATCAGTGTCTCTCTTTCTATCATGAGCTTACTGGCAAAGGCATTTGAACAAATTTATGCCGTGGTTGTGAAATCAGACTCAATCCTACCTTCATTTAACAATGTAGCACTCTGACCTATGATTCTACAAAGTCCAAATCTATCTTTTCTAAGGCTTGCTAATCTCACTGGAATTCCAAATTTTGAGCAACCAATAAGTGTTTGGCTGTCTGTTTGACAGTTTGCTTAAATTCAAATCCCCACAGATTATTCACGAATTTCCCTAAAAGCATGAGAATTGTAATTCCATCTCCACAAGCAATACCAGAAATTTTCACTTCCTGCAGCTAGCTTTATGAGAGTGTCTAATTTAAAATCCAAGCGTAAATTTGGTCAGAGAGGGAATATAATTTAGACAATTTCAATACTTCTGGCCAATTCTTACCCCAAAAAAAAAAAAGAAAGGAAAAAGGGGCAAATTAACAAATAACGTTTTGCTCAAATAACACAATTAATGAGTTTTCAAAGATTTGATGCTCAGCTGTAAGTTTACCAAAATTACATATTATCCTTCAAGAAAAAAGTAATCATGGCTTTGTTCTCTTAACATTACAACAACTACAGATACATACCTCTGTATCGCCAGCAGTAGCTGCAACTGAATGAGCAACTTCCATTTCTTGGTCATTTTCTAGAAACAATGCACGCTACACAAGCATATGAAAATCATAAAAAAAATGTAGAAGTGAAAAATGAGGAGACCATATTAAAAAAGTCAACAGTCAAGGCCGTGGGTTGGGAAAGAAGGAAGAGTAGAAAGAGACCTCTTGTGGCCCCAAGCTTGCTGTGGATTTGAAAAACCTATCCAAGAATGATCCATCAACTGAAATAACAAGGAAATACCAAGCAAAGGTTAAGTTACAAACAAGCATTTGGTTCATATATCAAAACTCCCAGCATTTAGAAGAACCATGAAAACAAGAAAAAGCTATATGCTTTTATCAAAACAATCATACTCCAAAGTCCCAACAATGCAGCTGCAGCACAATAAAACCTTCTTTTTGTGGCTTGGACATCTATAATGATCCACACAAAATTGCCTAGGCAGAAAATAGAAAGGCCACCTCCTAGGTGCAGCATCCATTAGAAGCACCTAATCATTTTCCCCTCTAATTTCCCTTTGTTTTTATAATATTAATTCTAAATTACGACAGACAAGATGGTACCTGAAATTCTTAATTTTTATTTGGTTTTTGCTATTTACCTCCTTCATTCAATTGGTTAAAGGAAAGTGCTTAATAAACTGAACATTATATCCTGGGTTCTGCATATAATGCTCTTTCTTTGCCTCTCTTTCTTCTCTGAGTACTAAAGAAATTTCTGAAAATTTGCTGCAACTGTACAATCTTCACTGAATTGTTTGCCCAAATTGGTTGTAGTTGTAAAATGGAAGCCTAGTAGCTCCTAAATCACAACATGGCACAGCCTAAGCATAATTCCTCAATCAAAAAGACAAGTGCATGAAAGGATTTTTTTTATTTCATTTGGTAATTTCAAAAATCCACAAGCTTATCTAAATTTATCTACTACGCCAAATGTTAACACAAACCATAACAGAATTAGCAATGACTAAGCCAAGTAGTAATGAGTGCAAGCACTGTGAATTATTTGTAGCTTTTACATTCTCTCCCCATACAAAATTAATTGCATCTTTAGGAGGACCATGCATCTCTAAAGTCATGATTGGGCAATGAAACAAAAAGTCAGGTCTACTAACCCAGTTTGATTTTTGAAGTGATGTTCCCAACAGCATGAAGAAGTCCAATTGTTCCACAAGCATTTCCAACAGTTTGTTTCATAAAATAAACATCATTGCTACATTCCTATAATAAAAAATTTTGAAAAGATATTAGTAAAATCATACTCAACAAAACAAAGTATATTGCAATAGAACATTACTGTAGTTTGAATCAGAATGCCAAAAAATAAATTGTGATTTAAATTAAAGGAATTATGCTGGCACTCACCTTTTTGTCATTTGCCTGCAACAGTCTTTCTTCTTCACTCTTCATAAAGAAATTTCAACAAAATCAGCAAACTAGTATATTCTCATAATTCACATTAAAAGACAACCATATATTGCAAATGAACCAAAAGGAAAGATTAGTTTAACACACCTGTGCAGTTATGGGATAAAGAAACAACACTGCAAGAACAGGTTGTGGAACCATTGCCAAGAGTTCTTCATCCAAGCCATACACATCGTAGCACTCAGCCTCGCCCTCAAGAAGACCCAGACCCCAAAGGAACTGCACAATTACAATACAAACAAACAGTTCGTCAATGACTACTTAATATTCCCAGCCAATACAATCTAGTCATAACTCGCGAAAAATATATAGTCATAATTATATTTTTTTTGTTTTTTGTAGAAAAAGTAATAATCATATTAAGGCC
This sequence comes from Toxicodendron radicans, assembly GCA_009867345.2. Lineage (NCBI taxonomy): Eukaryota > Viridiplantae > Streptophyta > Magnoliopsida > Sapindales > Anacardiaceae > Toxicodendron > Toxicodendron radicans. The sequence goes on along the minus strand of WYDK02000041.1, from coordinate 3,683,223 downwards.
TGTTCATAATTTAAAAAAAAAAAAAAAAACAAAATTTAGTTAGTAACCAAGCAAAATATCTAAAAGCAACTCCACAAACCAGCACCGAAAATAAAAAGACAATCAATCAGCTACTATAGCAAAAGAAGAACCAAGAAGATTCGCAAAAAACTTGTAAGAAACAAGTCGATGTTACATGATTCCATAATAACCATAATAATACATAAAAGAAAAAAAATAATTTTGCTGAGAAAAAGTTCTGATCGAAACCTGGTTCATGACATCGGGATTAGCTTCCAGAGGAAGCCACCTCTTAGCTGCAGGAGACTCATCTATGGTTGCCATTTCGCTTTCTTAAAAGTTTTCGAATACAATGGTGATCGGAAAACGCTTCGTATTCTTCTGCTTCTTTCTTTACTTTATATATAGTTTTCGACTTTCGTGTGGGATTAAGCTACTTTAAAGGTTAAGGCACAGTGAAAATAATAATCAGATGATTCCGTCTTTTATCTTTTTTATTTGGGCTTTGTGTCCCTCGATTAAGGCCCATGGAACTGATGGGCTTAAGTTACGATCAAGTTCATCTTCCATTACAGGCGTTAACATCAACCGAAGGAATAGAGATTAAAATGATTTAATCCCCATAAATATCTACCCTTATCTAATTTTATAAATAATGTTATACTTACAATTTAGTCATACAAATATCTATAATTAAAAAAAAATAGAGGATAAAATAGTCATTTTACATAAATTTTATACATTTTTTACCTGTTTTTATGACTCAATTGTAAACATAACAACTAAATAAAAATTTTATCTATAAAGATGATAACAAATTAACTTCCTCATTCAAATTCTCAATTTTTTTTCATTAAAAGTGAACTAAATAGAACTTTGACATGTAAAGATGGGTTTGTGAGAGCCATTAATGATTAAACTATTGATGTAGTGATGTTCATAAATCCTTTTCTAGTCAAATACTTCTTTTCGGGATGTATAGAAGGTATAAATGGAGTTTGTTCTTTGCATAGCCAAATTAATTTGTACTAATCATGTAATTATTGAAATAATAAAGTTAAGTTTTTAAAATATATCTAAATTTCTAGATAAACCCCATCCATTTACAAAATAATTCTTACATTTATATTTTCACTATTCATAACTACATTTAACATGTCAATCAAATATATAGTCTGTTGTACACATTGTTAAGCTTTAATTATGGATTCATATGACATCTATTTTCTTTAAAAAAAAAAAAAAAAGAATAACAAACTTATGAATTATGGAAAAGTGCAAATTAAATTGAACGTTAGAAACAATAAAAAAAAAAATGATAGTTTAAACCCAAAGAATTTAATACATATATGTTATAAACCCAAAAAATCATTGGGTTTGTGGTTAGATGACAAGACTTTAGTAATTTGGGTGAGTTACCTAAGGGTCTTGTATTCGAGTCCCAATAATGACCACCTACCATAATGGTGATTTACCTGATCCATTGGGTTTGTAGGGGAGTAAATTCTTACTCAATAATAAAGTTATTGTTGTAAATAGTATAAATTAAATGAGGATTTCCCGGAATGTGAAAATGTGATATAAAATGTAAAAATTACTAAAATGAAATGATTCGGAGAATAACTTGAGTTTATTGTAGTTATCTTCTTATTGCATTGAATCTCAGGTGAATAACAATTCATTCACTCACACCAGGGTTGTCTGAAAGAAAACAAATGCCTTAGACGAAAGTTTATAATTTAAGCATTCTCAGTCTAATAAAAATAAATATTCATTCAAATTTTGTATATGCTTTAAAAAAAAATCATTCAACTTTTATAAATGTTCAATCTAAAAAATCATTCAAATTTTATATGCAAATTAGTAAAATCTACAAACACAATATGCATTACAATTTGATTAAGTCAGTAATAAAATAAGTGTATATTAGTTTGTTCAGTCTGGTGGTACTCATATGGCAAAACCAAAAGATAAATCTTTGGTTCGAGTCTTATCACCAACAGAATAAATCATTAGTATCACATGGGGGAGGCGACCCATCATGGGCCAAAAAAGCCTGAGACGAGCTCTAGCCACCCCAAAAGATAACAAATTCCTACCGGCCCATGGGTCAGGGTGTTGATGTAATAAAATGCATCAACAGTTATATTTCAAATACTTTTAGAATTTGATACTAATATGAATTATATATAAAATTTTAAACATTCCCACTAAAGAATAGTTATATTAATTCCGTGTATAATATTAAAATAATACTATGAAGAAAAAATTGAAAAAATAGAATGATTTTTTTTTTCTTCTCTCATTCTTCCTAGAAGAGAATGAAATGTTAGAATTTTACAATAAAAAACATTTAAAAAAATGTTTAATTTACATTTAATTATAATAATTTTAAATGATAATATTTCATCATAAAAAGAACAATAAAAATATAGAAATTTGATCATTAATGATATTTTATGATGGAATAAATAATAGTAATTGTAGGCCTTATTTTAAAAGAATAAAATGATTTTTTTTCTTAATTAAAAAAGAATTAAATTTGAGAAATTCTTAAATATATACATATTTTTAATAATATTGAGGCCTTCACCCAAGGGGAGGCCCTAGGCAATTGCCTAGCGCCTCACTGATTCACACTACATTTACAACGGAAGTGTGCTTTATTTATAGCACATCACACCACCCCTTGGACCAATGAAATTAGGGTTCATTTGTTACGTCTTCTACGAGTAGAGCTTATAGAAAAATAGTTTTCTCGGAGAGCTTATAGATTAAGTGAAATTTATAAAATATATTTTTGATATTTTTGAAATTTCAAAATTTTAAATAAGCTCAAAAAAGGCTTATGGGAAAAGCTCCAAATTTGAGCTTCTCCCATAAGCTATTTTAGCCTTAAAACAGCTTATTTATAATCTTATAAACACTTCTAAAATGCAACTAAATAGTAAAAAAAAAATTAAAACAAAACATAAATTGAAATTAATTTATGCATAGCATTAGTAATATACTTTCATCAAACAAGAATTATTTGAAATTAAAAAAAGATGTTTAAATGATTTAGAAAATTTAGATTTAGGGTTTATGTAAGAATTAAAGGTTAAAAATTAAAACAAAACATAAATTGAGAATGAGTGTATTTAAAAATTATTATGCGATTAAGGTTAAACTTGTCAAAGCAAAAATACATTTAAAAGTGGGGATACTGATTAATTTGATGGAGGCTGAAAATCACTTCCCCAATTCTTTTTGTTCTTCTCTTTGTAAACCCAATTCTCTTAG
>WYDK02000041.1:3650540-3663436 GCA_009867345.2 Toxicodendron radicans | reverse complement strand
TCAAAAACTCACCCTCCTTTCGGAACCCGAGTCCCACGGAGCACTTGGATCCGGTGGGGTAAGGGCCACCCGGGAGGGGGTGTGACATTTCAGTTGAAGAAGAAGAAGATTTTCCTTGGATTTTTCAGTGTTTTTCGATGATTGGAGAGAAAGAAGTTGGGTTTGTGATTCCCCAAGGTAACTTCCATATAAGGGAATTGCCTGCTGGGCACGACTTTGGTAGGTTATTGCAGCAAAGCCAGACAAAGAGTGTAAGAAAGTTGTTTTCAGTTTGGCTGAGCGGACTCTTTGAATGGGAAGCAAGAGTCGGCCAAGCCGAGTAAGATGGTTGGTTCTTTTTCATATAGGTAAGCTGAATGAAGTTCTAACTTGCTTGAGTCTTCATTTTTGCTAATGTAGAGCCAAGCGAACGTGTTATACTTCAAGAGTAATTTTTTGAGATAAGGTCATTTAGAGGAACCAAGCCACGATTAAGTTCTTGGTCTGTAAAGTGCTTTGAGGACGAGCCAAGCGAGAATCTTTGTGAACTACCGCATAGTGAGTAAGGCCAAAAGGGCATATTAAGGAGTATATTTCAGTGAATATGGCCGAGCTGAGTGAGGTATTGGGATCTTTGTCTAGTCCTCTGGCCAAGCCGGGAGGGCATCACGTTTTTGGAACTTTGTTGAATTGCTTCAGACGAGCCGGGTGGACCCTTGGTGGCTATTCACGTCCTGATTCATCACAATCTTGCTTACTTAGAGGCAGGGTTGAGCCAAATCAGGTAAAATAATTCAATGAGTTATTGCAATGCGTAGTTTTTGCCACATCGAAGTGAACTATTTTGCTAATGCATGTATGTTTGCAGAGTGTTGGTGGAGCCGAGCTATCATGGTAGATGGAAACGATTTTGAAGATTGCCCGACTTACCTTGCTAATCCTGAAAAGCCGATTGTAGGCATGGTTGAAGAAGTCAATGTGGCTCAACATGCTGGTCAAGTGGTCATGAGGGATCCAAGTGCCAAGTCGAGTGATCACGGCTTCAGTAATGAAGATTCAAGTGACGGATCTGAGTCTAAGAGTGATATTGTGAGCACTCGAGTTGGAGTCACCTCTACGAGTCGTGGGCATGGTGGTGAGCCAAGCCACCCAGGGGCAGCATGCTCACTGATAATCCTCCATCATGTTTAGACCAAGGTGAGTTGCCAAGGGTTAGGTTCTTGTACAAGACGCCTCGGTCTATGGACATTTGAGCATCGACCAAGTACGAAAAGGTGGATTGGAATGTGCTTGGATGGATCAGCATGTATGAGCAAACCATGATAGATGAGCTTAGGTTTCCTATCCCTAGGTTGGTCTGAAAGGTGCTAGATCATTACATTATCACACTTTCACAACTTATGTCAAAATCCTAGAGAATCCTGATGTCCTTGGAGTGTATATGTATGCGACTCGATGTGGAGTTTGGAGTTAAAAGATTTGGTATACTCTTACTATTTGAAGGAGCGTGACAAAGAGAGGGGAAGGTACCTGCTACAATTGAGACATGATAGACAACATTGGTGACAAACTTGAGGAGTTATGATAAGAAGTGGAAGGATACATACTTCTTTGTCAAATAGGAGATAGTTTTTGGGCCGAGTGGAATCGGGAGATCCTATCCTTTTGGAAAGCGACTGGTGAGTCACTTTTTTTTTTTTTTTAAATGTTCAAATGTGCATTGAATCTCATTGTTTCCCTTCTTGAAGATTTATCTTGTAACCGTGCGTTGCAAGGATTGCTTCCTGAGGAGAAAACGAGGAGGATCCTTGAGCTTCCCAAAGAAAAGATAAGTTACAAGCACGTCTTATCTAACCCAAACTTGTGACAAAGCTATCTGTGGAGACAAGTCAGCGGTCCATCAACGTATCTCTATTCCACCCCTGAAGAACTATATGTCCTATTGGTTTGGTATTGCAACGTTATTTCTTTTGGTGAGTTTTCTCTCTTCTATCTAACTCTTGAAGAGTTCTCCCTTGTAGAAGAGATAATGAAATGAGATTTCCAGGTGCAAAGTACTAAAGAGATAATGGAGCAACGAAAAACCGAGAAGGCTAGTGGCAAGAAAAGGAAGAGGAATATTGACCTATCTGTGGATTCGTCGTTGGTGGTCGAGGTGCCCCCATCTGGCTCCACCGCGCCTTTTGCTCATGAGGCAGAGCCGTCTTAGAGGGTGAGGATTGTGCTACCTCCCACTGCATCAATCTATTCATATCCATCCTTCGTAGATGAGGTTGTTGATTCACTCATACTTCCTAAGAATAAGCAGAGGCTAGGTGAGATAAGTGTTATGTGGACGGCTGACTGGAGCATTGTTTGGATTTACCAGGTAACCTGTTTAATCTTATACTATTTTCTTAGTTTGATGGCTTATCATTCGGTTATTTCTTATGTTATGCAGGCATTGTCCAGTGGGCTCTACTTAAGGAAGATGGTGTCTGCTTAGGAAAAATGGAACCAAGACTTGGTTAACACCAACTCCTAACACATGAAGCAATTGACCAAGGTTGCTAAATTGGAGAAGGAGTTAAGGGAGAGCCGAGCTGCTAACACCAACTCCTAACTCAGGAAGTAATATGTGGGCGGCTGACTAGAGCATTGTTCGAATGTACCAGGTAACTCGTTTAATCTTGTACTATTTTCTTAGTTTGATGGCTTCTCATTTGATTATTTCTTATGTTATGCATACACTGTCTGATGGGCTCTACTTGAGGAAGATGATGTCTGCTTAGGAAAAATGGAACCAAGACTTGGTTAATACCAACTCCTAACACATGAAGCAATTGGCCAAGGTGGCTAAATTGGAGAAGGAGTTAAGGGAGAGTCGAGCTACTAACACCAACTCCCAACTCAGGAAGCAATCTCCAGTCGGCCTGAGCTGAGTTGGAGTCTATCTGGAGCGGATGAGAGGCTAACAAGGCCGAGCTGTTGGATAGGTTGATGACTGTGGCTACCTAAGCTATGTTGAAGACCCGTGCGAATCTTATGACTGAGTTCAAAGCGAGCAAGGGTATTGAGTGTAACCCAGATGAGGAGATTGAGATATACCAGGCCTTCATTTCAGAACAAGAGGATGACGATGAGTCGTACGAGTAGGGTGAGAATAGTTCAGAAGGAAAGCAGGCTAATGGTGAGTAGATTCAGTCGAGTTACCAGAGCATTGGCCTGAGCGACTAGCATACTGATGAGCCTTGATTTATCGTTATTGTACTTAGTACTGTATTTGTATAAAAGTGTTGAGCGCACTTGTTATTACGTCAAACTTATCCCTTTGGGGCCTTCTTATGATGGTAGGGCAAGACCCCATCGTTTTTGTTTCATGTGTTGTATCTATGTTATGTGATTTAGTTGTTTGAGGAGTTTGATTATGTATGAGGGGATTGACCCCAATAGCCCTTGAGGTGTCTTTCACAAACACTTTAACACTACTAACATATTGAATAATGTCTTTATTTATTAATGACTAAAGAGAAAGATAAACTGGGGTGAGTGGACAGGTCCACTATGCTCTCCATTACATACTTGTAGGTAACTGGGGTGAGTGGACAGGTCCACTATGCTCTCCATTACATACTTGTAGGTGAATAAATTTCTAAGTACAGTCCAAGTAAGAGTCAAGCTGACTGCTTAAGACTTGATGACGATGCGTGGCTGGAAGGAGACTTCAAATTTGCTTAGCTCAATTGTCCATTGGGTGAGCTGAATCGAGAGCTCTGGTTTGCGAAATGCCTTCTTTAATGGGAAGATGGTTAGGACTACTATATGATGTCATTGGAAGTAAGGCCGAAGCTTTCTAGAGGCGATGATCAGAGCCAAGGCTAACTTTTCGAGTTAGTAGATAGGTAGTTGTCTTCCATCTTAACGGATTAGCACGACCGAGATGGCTGTTTCAGATATAACTAAATAGGTGAAGAGTTGATCCCCTGGTTTCGACTTGGAAAGTAATGGGGGAGAAGTCAAATATATTTTGAGTTGTGTTAGTGCTTCTTTACAGGCTAGAGTTCATTCAAACTTCTTAGATTTTTTTAGGGTGGCAAAGAACAAATGACACTTCTCAGCCGACTTAAAGATAAACCTGCTCAGCATTGCTACCCTTCCAGTAAGGCGTTGGACGTCTTTAATGCATATAGGCGATGGTATGTCCAACACCATGTGGATCTGGTCAAGGCTAGCCTTTATGCCACGTTGAGTGACCATGTAACCAAGGAACTTCCTAGATGAGACGTTGAATGAATAGTTAGCTGGATTCAACTTCATGGTATATTTCCTTAGCACCCGAATGTTTGCTTAAGATGATCGAGGTGTTGCTCGACGATCAACGACTTCACTAACATGTCATCGATATACACCTCCATGGAGTCTTCTAGTAGACCAGCGAACATCTTGTTGAAAAGTCGCTGGTATGTCGCCCCGACATTCTTCAAATTGAATGACATCACCTTATAGCAATAAATACCCATCTCGGTAATGAAGACGGTCTTCTCTTGGTCATTGGGATGCATGAAGATTTGGTTGTAGCCTGATAAGCATTCATGAAGCTAAGTAACTCATGCCCAGTAATGGTATCAACTAACATATCAATGTGTGGGAGAGGGAAGGAGTCTTTAGGACATATTTTGTTCAGTTTGGTCCAACAACATAGACCGAGTTTGCTCTCTGTTTGCCGTCGAATTAGAAATTGTATTTATTTGGGTGAAAAATTGATATTTTAAAAGTCTATGGGTGGGAATTGTGATTAAGCCATTATTTGGGTGGGAAAAGCGTTTACTCATGGTGGTTATAAAACATACTGTAACTCCGAAACACGGTGCTAGTAACCACCGAATCCAAAACTACGGTGGTTATAAAACATGGTATAACTCCGAAATATGGCGCTAGTAACCACCACTCCAGAGCCAAAACTATAAAATTCTAGAGGCAAGCCGATGAGCAAGTATGTTGTATGTTTTATGATAAACACTCCACTGACAATTTACATCGAAACATCATTCTTCTCTAGCAATTCAATACACTCCAATCTGTTAGTCATTACGTCCTTTCTCAAATACATATTGTTGACTAACCTGCCTTCTGTAGTTAGAGAAAGAAAAGCCCAATTTAAATGAAAATTGACACCTCAATCCCCTCTTGCATTGAATGTGAATGTGAATGTGATGCACCGTTTACCGTGTATAATTAGTTGAAATTCTCAAGTTCTTTACACTCGTAAATGCATTACCTCAAAAATACAAGAAACCAACGATACTCCAAGCCTATCCTCAACATTTTCTTACCAATCAAACACCAAAACAGTTTTTTCTCTATCCAAACCCCAAATGCCAACCCAAGCGAAGAATCAAATTCCTCCAATTTTCCTCCAAATGCTCACTTGGGTTCACAGAGTTCCAATGAAATCATTTCATCAAATAAGAGTATCACTAGCTACATTAGATTAGGTGACGTAGATTCTGCCCTTAAAGTATTCAATAACATGAAAGTTAAGACCACAATCAGTTGGAATTCAATCTTGGCTGCTTACTCCAAAAGGAAAGGGAAAATGAAGGAAGCTGTAGAACTGTTCGATAAAATTCCTCACCCAGATACGGTTTCTTATAATATTATGCTGTCTTGTATTTTACTCAATTCTGATGATATAGAAACTGCTTTTGATTTCTTTAATCGATTGCCTTTTAAAGATATAGCTTCTTGGAATACAATGATATCGGGTTTCGTTCGTAACAAGAGAATGAGCAAAGCTCGTGAGTTGTTTTTGGCCATGCCAGAAAAAAACAATGTTTCTTGGAGTGCTATGATATCTGGGTATGTTGAGTGTGGGGAGTTGGATAGAGCTGTGGAATTGTTTGAGGTTGCGCCAGTGAAGAGTGTGGTGGCTTGGACTGCAATGATTAATGGGTACATGAAGTTTGGGAACGTTGACTTAGCTGAGAAGTTATTTAAAGAGATGACCGTGAAGAATTTGGTCACATGGAATGCTATGATTGCAGGTTATGTTGAGAATTCTAGAGCTGAGGATGGCCTGAAGCTGTTTAAATTGATGAAGAGGTTAAGGATTAGGCCGAATGCTTCAAGTTTGAGTAGTGTTTTATTGGGTTGTAGCGAATTGTCTGCATTGCAGTTTGGTAGGCAAGTTCATCAACTAGTATGTAAGTCCTTGTTGTATGGTGATACAACAGCAGTGACATCGTTAATTAGTATGTATTCTAAGTGTGGGGACTTGGAAGATGCTTGGAAGTTGTTTCTTGAGATTCAGAGAAAAGATGTTGTGACATGGAATGCGATGATTTCTGGTTATGCTCAACATGGAGCAGGTGAAAAAGCTATCCAGTTGTTTGATGAGATGAAGGATGAGGGAGTTAAGCCTGATTGGATCACTTTTGTTGCACTGTTACAGGTTTGCAACCATGCAGGATGGGTAGATCTTGGGATTCGATATTTTGAGTCAATGGTCAAGGATTATGGTATTGAAACCAAGTTGGATCACTATACTTGCATGGTTGACCTTCTTGGTCGAGCTGGTAAGCTAGATAAAGCTGTAGACTTGATTAAGAAAATGCCTTTTAAACCCCATCCTGCCACTTTTGGAACCCTTTTGGGTGCTTGTAGAATCCACAAAAGATTGGATCTAGCTGAGTTTGCTGCCGCCAACTTGCTTAGTCTTGATCCAACGAATCCGGCTGGGTATGTTCAACTTGCTAATGTTTATGCAGCTATGAATAAATGGGATGATGTTGCTAGGGTTAGACGATCAATGAAAGAAAATAAGGTGGTAAAGAGCCCTGGATATAGTTGGATTGAGGTTGGAAGTGTCGTTCATGAGTTTAGATCTGGTGACAGGGTGCACAAAGAGTTGGTTACTATTCATGAAAAACTGAGAGAGTTGGAGAAGAAAATGAAGTCGGCGGGCTATGTGCCGAATCTTGAGTTCGCCTTGCATGATGTAGGAGAAGAATTAAAAGAGCAACTTCTGCTGTTTCACAGTGAAAAGCTGGCAATAGCTTTTGGGATTATTAAAGTGCCATTAGGGACTCCCATTCGAGTGTTTAAAAACTTGAGAGTATGTGGGGATTGCCATCGTGCCATCAAGCATATATCAGCAATAGAAAAAAGAGAAATTATCGTGAGAGATTCTACGAGATTCCATCATTTTAAGGATGGTGTTTGTTCTTGTGGTGACTATTGGTAAGCTTATATTGGCAGTGGTGAGAGGGTAATGTGGATTTATGTCAGTTTTTTAAAAATGATTGTATGATGGTTAGGAGCTCTGTTAAAGATGGATCACCCAGATCAAGCTTGCAGCCAATAAATTTAGGACTTTTCATATGAAAAATCATTTCAGGTTGTGATTGAATTGCACTTTGAGCGGGATAAATTTTCTGCCAAAACTTGTCTTAACCCTGCAACTGGCATGCTTGGTTTGCTGATTTTATACAGTATGAATAGAAAGAATTATATAGCCAAGTATATGGGATCCCAGCAAACAATTATAATTGGCATTCTTGGATTGTGATAATTATGCTGTCTATTAATTAAAGATCAAATGGGAATTGGAATTTAAACGAAATGAAAGAAGAAGAAAAAAAGTACATAGCTTTGGGAGTGTATCTTGAAGTTGCATGACATTGATGTTTACAGGAATGAGGGAAAGAAGAGAACAGAACATTTAGGTTGTTCACAACCATCGACAAACTTTACTGTCAAATCTCGTGGTTGGAGTCTTCAAAGAATATGGGAGATACAACAGTCTTGACATAGAAGATGCATTCAGTAGAAGCAGAAAATTTACAACCAAAGAAACTATATGTGCTCTTGTGACTTAATTTGAGATTCTCTTGGTGGTATTACCTCCGGTACTGGAATTCACTGCAGAGATCAAGGTTTCTAAATGCTATAAGGTATAGTAATTTGAAGAGGGCCTAGGCCACAATCTCCACCTTTGTCAGCCTTTATCAATGTCAGTGCGGCAGATATTTTCCAACATGCAGCTTCATAACATTGGTATTCAAACTTCAAACTATTATCAAATTCTAAAGAAAAATTTATTTCCTATCAAGTCTTTCGCCCCACTTTCTTTATCAATTAGAGAAAGAAATGTTTTCTCTTATATATGTAATAAAAGAAACCAGTTGCAGTAATTAGCTACACTGAAGATGTTGAAGTATAACAAAGAATAGGGGACAGCAAGAGAAATAATGCTATTCACCAACATTCCTAATTTGTACAAATGTTTTTTTTTTTTTTTTGAATCAAATACATTGAAAAGAATGGAAATATTAGAAGATTGTTGAAATGACAGGAAAAGCAAATCACAACTAATAATCTTGATATAAAAGCGCATTAAGAAGAGAGAACTAGTTTTACATTCCACAAAGACACAAATAATGATCATACGTCCACTATCACTAAATTCCCTTTTAAGTTGAGCAGCAACCGGATTTCTGGTTGACAGGCTGTCCTCGAATCTGCACCGTTGGTGGCCTAGCATTGTTCATGGCGGGTTGGCTTGCCATCCTGCACAAAAGAACCAACAGGTAAAGAAATTGAAAGTGGTACATAACCAAACGAAAGCACTAACTGTAAACTCAATAATAATTTATGTTGTTCTTTCAGAACAATCTAACAATAAATTAGAAAAGGCAGTACCTATTCTTGATTGCAGCAGCCATGGCCATGAAAGCCTGTTCAACATTGGTGGCATTTTTGGCACTTGTTTCCATGAACGGGATTCCGATTTCATCAGCAAATGCCTAAACAAAGAAAACAGATTAATGTCCCATTGCGAAGTTAATGCAACTTATTTTAAACAAATTTGTAAAATGGCCCATACAACTAGAATTACCTTGGCTGTCTCATAGGACACGACTTTGTTTGCTGTGAGATCGCACTTGTTACCAACTAAAAGCTTGTTCACGTTTTCACTTGCATAGCGGTCTATTTCATTCAACCATTGCTTAACATTGTTGAAGCTCTCTTGATCTGTGACGTCATAAACAACCTGAAGAAGGACTACCAGCATGAGAACTCTTACACGGAGTGAGTAGTGGATACAAAAACAAATTTAAAAAAACGTTAAACACTCACAATGATTCCATGAGCCCCGCGATAGTAGCTACTAGTGATTGTCCTAAAACGCTCTTGGCCAGCAGTGTCCCACTTTGTAAAGGAAACATAAACAAAGAGATGAGAATGTAACAAAAGCCAAACAACATGATACAGTGCTACAGAAGTTTATCTTACATAGAAATGATAGTATACTGACATACAACATGTAGGATTATTCTAAGAATGGAAGATCAAACATGCTTCATTACAAAATACATGACAAAGTTAATCAGATACAAATCTAATTTTTGATAAAATGTGAAACTTAAGAGCATTAAAATAGCAGTTCCAGAATAATTATAACCATGGATTATGTAAGTCATAATTTTGGGATACATCATATCTTAATTTTCAATCAATTTCAATAGGATATAGTGTGACACAACTTCTATAATTCCAATATAACAGTAATCATACCCAACCTAGACGTGGAATCTTATTTTGAAGTTCAGATAATAAAGCAAATACAGAAAGAAAGCACAAAAAGAACTCACAATTTGGAGCTTAATTGTTTTTCCATCCTGTTCCACAGTGCGGATTTTCTAATAGCAGACATAATAGAAAGTTAATTCAGTATACATATGATAAAGCAAACACATTAAGAACAAAAACACAGAAATTAATTACTCACAAAGTCAACTCCAATGGTGCTAATGTAGCTCTCGAGATATGAATCATCCTGTTTTACAAAACATAATAATTAAGATTACTATGCAGTTCAAATGTGCATTGACACAAGACACAACAATAGTTTTAACCATCATTAGGTAACCATCATGAGGCAGCAGCCTCACTTCCTATTTCCATTTTTTCCCCAACTTTTGCAATAGACCAGACACTCAATCTTCCAAATCATTATATAAAATTTGATAGTCATAGTTTAAGACTCAAATTTGTGAAACCGTCAGAATATATAAAACTACCTCTACAAGCAATTGCTTCCATTTAGTTCACAATTTTCCATTGGAAAAATTGAACAACAATAAAAAGGATGTTTTCCTAAAACCACATTTTACCAGCACAGTATAACTCTCGATATATCTACCAACTGCATTTCAGTATACTTTAAAAAACTAAAACTTCAAATACATTAACTACATGACGAAATAAGAACTTACAGCAAACCTCAAAAGCAGACACGATTTGCCAACACCAGAATCTCCAATGAGCAAAAGCTTAAACAAATAGTCACTGCAAATAAAATAACATAGAAAATTACTCGCTCGCTCCAATAACAAACTAGCATATACTTAACAATAAAAAACGCGCATAAAATTTCAACAACGTCCACCGACAGTTAAATCAATCAGAATTTCATAATTAGAGTTTTACTTGTTTCATTATTTAGCAAAATTAAATCAAATATTCGAATCTTCAATCCAAACTTTCAGCTGAATAAACTCATAATTTGACATAACTTGTTTTGAAATATAGTTATTCTTCATACTCAACAGATCATTAAAAAGAAATACAAAACCGAAAAGATCAGCGGATCTGAAACTAGATCAACAAGATCTGACTCAACGATCCAATCAACACCACATAATTTCATCAAGCATCAAAACAAAATATGAATCCTACTAAACTAAAAAAAATATATATACAAAAACACATAAAAATTAAAAAAATTCATCACAGATCCATATAAATCATACCGAATTCAGTGCAAAAATCAATTTCAGGCAGAATAAAATCTTACTATTCGTTATTCATGATTGTGTGGTAGAAGGATCAAGTGAATCACTGGGAGCTACAAGAGATTAAGGAGAGAAACTAAATTGCCAGCGAGAATTCGAAGGCAGTTAAAGATGTTCGGCTGTGAGGAGTTTAAAGGAGAAGAGAAAAATGAGGGAATGAGGGAGTGCGTGTTAGAGTTATAAAAGGATCGGGAAGCTCGAGTTTTATTTAGAAGGGAATTGGGTTGTGCGGTGACGTGGCAACAGAAACCAATTGATGCCATGTGTTGTGCACTTGTAGTGGAATGACGAAATTGGGCATATTCTTTCCTACATCCAATCATTATAATAAATCACTAGATATTAGGGTGGATCTTGACGGATAATACTGTGTCATGTTAGATTAATACTAATATAAATGATCCAGGATTTAAGTCTTAAGCTATAAGGCTTTGGTGGCTACAAGCAACTTGTATGATAATTTGCTTTGTATACAAACTATGGGTGGATAGGCCCGAGTATCGGCCCAAATTCAAAGGAACTGAACTGAAATTAAAACCGATTTGTTCTTTGGATTTGGAACAAGAACTAGAATTTGAAAAATTAGTTTCGATTCCGGATACCCGTGTTAATTTTAATTACCATAATTTTTTTGAAAATAACAAATAAACCCTAAAAAGTTACATATACACTCTAACAGTTTACATAAATTACAATTAAGTCTGGTTCCTACCCGGATCTCGGTTCCAGTCCTACAGGGGTGGAACTAAAACCAGAATCGAAATTGACCCTGTGACAACCGGTTCCTGGTAGGAACCATAACCAAAACCTTGGGTACCTGCTGATTATGGTTCTATCATAATTTTTTTCTCACCCCTAATACAAACAATTGTTGAAACTTAGTGAAATTAAATAAAATAATACTAGATGTTCATATACAAACTCTTTCATACAAATTGATATATCATAAAATAAATGGATGAGTGTACATAAAAAATCAACTCATTAAATACTCAATAAATTAGTTGAATGATGTATTGATTAAAGAACAATGACATATCAATTTGAATATTTAATTTGTACATGTAGAATGACTCAATTAAATTATCATCCGCGAGGCTCAGGGTAAATATACTTGGGCACAACATTTCAAAAAATGACAAATATACTTTAAAAAGCTTAAGTATATTATCAATTTGTGATAAACTATTTCACAATTTTAAAACTTAACTAAATTTGGGTGTTTAACAGTTTAAAACTGTTCACAAATATTATTGATTTGACCAATTACTAATTAGTATTAATAAAAAATAACATAACAGTTATTTTTTTGAAGCGTGATTAGAAGTCGGACTCTTTTCTTTTCTTAAAATTATTGCCCCTAGTTAATATTATCCCAAAAAAATTTTGTTCAATTATTTTGAATAGAATATCTGAAAAAGTTAGTTGAGTTGAATGAAATTGAATAAGATTTGAATTTAAAAATATGTTTAGTAAAATATTTAAAAATTATATCAGAGTTAAATATTTAGATTTTTTTTAACACCCTACATTTGTTAAATTAATTAAATACTCTCACAATAAGTTTAAAAATTAATAAATACACCGTAACCCACAACAGAATTGTTGGTCACTAGCAACCAAATGACGTGCGACCAACCGAATCTGGTCGGAAATAGCCTTACCAGCGCACGACTGATAGGATTCGTTTGGTTGGCAGTTGTCGCTCGCTGGCGGTGGTGGTCCTCTTATAGTTGGGGTTACGGATGGGCGTTGGACCCGCACCCAGGGGGGGGGCTCATCCCACCCAGTCCCATTCTGGGCGAGTGAAATAGGGTGTGGGTGCGGGCATGGGTCTAGAAAGAAAATTCGTCACCTGGTGCGGGGTGGATGTGGGGATAGTATTGGACCCACACCCATCCTGTCCCGCACCCTCCACAAAATATAATTAACTAATAATACTATAATTCTAATTAAGTTTTTCAATGTAAAAGTGTATTTATTTGAAATTGTTTATTGAATTCTATTATATGGTAAAATTAGTTCATATTTTTGTAATTACTACACTAGTCAAATTGTTTACCTTATCCAAAAAAATGTGAA
>WYDK02000041.1:3597145-3621818 GCA_009867345.2 Toxicodendron radicans | reverse complement strand
TATAAATTTATAATTTATAAAATAACATAATATTATGTCATTAAAAAAATTAATATCATGTCATTAAAAAAACTCTAGTTAATTTGAAATATCCATAAAATTATATATTATGTCATTAAAAAAATTAATATCATGTATATAAATATACGGGCCGGGGATGGGGAATTGATTTGGGGGGTCCGAGGACGGTGCGGGCCGAGGATATGATCATATTCGACTCCGATCCGTCCCAACAGTCAGGGAAGAATATTGAGCCCGGCCCGAGGCCCGATTAATTAGGGGAATCCCCGCCCCATGCGGGGTGGGGATTATGCCCATCCCTATATACGAGTTGTCCTTGGTGACCAAGATGGTAATACTACTGCTTCTTGTAATGCAAAAAGTTGAGGATCTCCAAGATGTTGAACCTTCATCTCTGGATCTGATATGACCTTAAACATAATTTTACGATAACCTTCAGCCACAATCAACTCGCGACCAAGACAATGAAAAAGGAAACAAAAAAAAGCAATTTAGGGTTCAGCCATAATAGAACTAATCAATATCACACCCAAACAGATTAGATTTTTCACAGACAACTTGGCACAATGACAATGAAGAAGAAAAGAAACTAGTTTAGGGTTCAGCTACTATAACAAGTTAACAACTAATCAATATCACACCCAAAATTTATTAAAAGTAACTAAAGAAGGAAACACAATAAAATTAATGAAAAAGTAAAACAAACATATCGTTATAAAATAAAAGGTTTTGAGTTTTGAGAAGAAAAATACAGACTTCTTTTAGTAATTGGAATATACTAAAAGTTTAATATATTTTAGTATCACTATCATATTTTAACAAATATCAAATACACGTTGTTTTAATATTTTATAAATACTATCCAAATACTATCTAAATTCCATCATAATCCAAATATTTGTTAAAATTCAAATTAAAGCATTTTATTTTAATTTTATTCCAAAAATAAATAAATTGTAAAAACTAACAAAGACACCCCCACCCAAAAGTTTATAGTCGGTCACCAACAGAGGCTAGAAACTATCAGGTTTGGCCAGAAACGGCCATATCACTGGATTTGATCGGAAACGGCCAGAATAGATCTGGTCGTTTCCGGCCAGATCTAGCATTGATCCATGGCAGGAAATAGCCTTACTGGCGCACAACCAACCAAATCTGGCCGGCCGTGCGTCATGATATGGCCAGCCGCTGGCGACCGACGGTGGCCTCTGCCGACCTCTTATGGGTGGGAGTGCATTCGTCATTTTTTAAACTTTTATTGTGGGACTATTTAACTAATTTAACAAATGCTGGTGGGTTAACAAATAATATTAATTTTCAAAAATTTTATTAAAAAACTTAAAAAAAAAAAATTACAAAACACATTTTCATATTCAAACTTTGTTCCATTAAATACTACAATACCACTATTTAACAAATGTTATTGAAAATGTTATTGAGAATACTACTAAAAAATCTAAACAAAGGTATAATTTAAAAAAGTATATTATTAGAACTTTAAAGTATGGTTACGGTCCGATTTTCAGATTTTTTTTGGCAACCCTACTTTAAAGTACACTTTCATGGGAAAATCTGTTCTCTTCTAAATTAATCTAAATTTTCATGGAGGGTTTACCACAAAAATGTGTTGTAAACCATCATTTTGTAGCCTGCTGGATTGAGGGATAGATTGCAGAGTTAAAAAGACCAAAAAATCTTGGGTTCAAATTGTAGTAAAGGTAAGGGCCATCAATTACCATACCAAAAAATAAATAAATGTCTAGTAATGATGAGTTAAGGGTTGACATACATGAGAATGAGAATGTTGAGACGTCTCTTCAAGAACATAATAATGGTATGGTTCGACATTATCTTTTATATAAACTATTTTTATATTATATATATATGTGTGTGTGTGTGCATAATTATAATAATAACAAGAACTCGGTTATTCGGTTGTTTTTCTTCATTTGCCATCATCTACGAGTGTGATCTGTCTTCATCTGACGAAGGAATATGGAAGCAAAGGAGAAAGAGAAGAAGCAAATTTGGGTGAACAGGTTTATAATTCGTTGAGAAGAGAAGAAGCAAAGAAGAAAGAGAAGAGGACGGGGAGAAAGAAAAAGAAAAAAGAAAGATGAAGGGTAGGATATGACGAAGCAAAAGAAGAAAGAGAAGAAGAAAATATTATATTAATATATATAATTATATTTGTGAAGGTTGCAAAAGAAAGAGAAGATGAATATATATAATTATATATAATATATGTAAAAAAGTTACAGAAGAAAGAGAATATGTATATATAAATATAATATATTGGATTGTTGACGTCAAGGGTTTGACCCGCCGGTCAGACCGGTTGAACCGTTCAGACCATAAACCGGTCACCTGGCCGAGTCATCCTCTCATCCGGGTTTCTAAACCTTAGTTGCCACATAAAAGCACCATAATTGTCTATTCTTAAAAAAAAAAAAACAAAAAAAAAGAATTTCAATTGTTAGATAGTTGATGGGCCTTATTTCCACTATGTGGGCTATATATCCTTTGGGTCCAAGGTATGTAAAGAAAGCCCATCTCCTTACACTAATTACAGAATTGCCCTGGATCCTCTAAATTACCATAATACCCCTAATATATTTAAGTAATTATAGAATTACCTTTCTATATAAACACACCTTTCCCACACTCCCAATCGCGCAAGACTGAAGTATCCCTCCGGCTCCGGTGCTTCTTTCCTTCTGTTACTCTTCTCTTTTCTTCTCAACATTAACAAAATCAACCCAACTTTTCACTTCTCAGATTTATCTCTCTTCAGGCAAGCTTCTTTTCTTTTTAATTTTTAGGGTTTTGATGGGATTCTAATTTCTGGAATTCTGAATACAAGTAAATTATTCACGTTCTTGTTTCATTTTTCAATTTCTGGCCTGTCAACTTCTAACATCTCCATTTATCTACTTTTGAGGTCTTTCTAGAAGAGTAGTATTGTTCTCATCCTTTCCACACTCCACTTGAGAGCTCCATTAATTTGCAGCTTCAGATTGCATCCTACCAAGCTACCAAAAGTGGTAACTCTTATCTTTCGACCCATTTCTTCACATTATTTTGGAATAATTTCCATACTATCAACATGTTGATTTGTCGAATACTGGCTTAACTAAACTTCAATGAAAGTTCACTGTGAACAGAACTATTATTCACAATAACATCTCATTAAATGTGCGATTCTTTTATTTTTTTTAGTAATATTGGTGGTGCGTGTGGTCAGTGGTGAAGTTAGGATTTTGATGTGTTAAACTATATTATTTATTTTTTTTCTTTTTCTGTTGAAACTGCTTTCTACAGATTGGATTTGATTTTTTATGTGAGCTTCAACTGCTATGAAGTTATTTCTCGAGTGCCATAAAAAAAGTATGGGGATTAACACTGTTAAAATGTTTGCTTTTTTCATTTGAATGAAAAGAAATGCACTTTAGTTACGTTGCTGTGTTTAATTTAAATTCTTATAAGCTTGTTATGTGTAGATCATTGGGCTTTATATGGAGTTATGTCAGTTATTTGATCGAGTAGTAACAAATTTTGTACAATTTTATGACTTCCTGTTGAAATTTTTTTTATGGTAATTGCATATATATGGAGTAAAGAACAGATCCAGAACAATGTAATGCTGATGCACATCTTGTTGTCTATTGGTAAATAAACAGTTAACCGGTAACCGAACCGAATTTTCCGTTTGGTTTGAAACCGGTTTATAGTGTAATCCTGTCCGGTTTTGGTTCGGCATATTGCCTGAACCAAAAAACTGGTTCGGTTCGGAAAACACTCCGTCCGGTTCGGCTAATCGGATTTCCACACCCCTAGGGGAGAAGAAAAAGAAGAAGAAGATGATGACTATGTAAAATAGATACGGAATTAAATTATCATCACATGGTTTGAGTTTAGTCTGTTAATTTGTAATATAATGAGGTCATCAGATAAAACCACCTGTAAGTAGCATCGCCATAAAACTTGAATTTTCTTAGCAACCAACTGTAGGATTTGGGAAAGGTTAAAAATTTTCTGCAATTTAAGGTATTGTTACTGAAAAGTGGCATTTTAATTCTCGTAGAGTGTGATACTTATTTTGTTGAATCATGTTTACATGTTTGTGTAGGAATACATACATGTTGAGTTGGTGAATAGTTAGAATGGATAAGTTATTAGAGTTTGGTAGAAGAGCCATGTTTTATGTGAGAGTTCTTTCTGGATATGAAGAACGACGGATTCGGTCTTACAGGTTGCAGCTTGAGAAGCATCTCCAACAGGTATTACTTACCATTACATAAATTTTTCATCACTGTTCTTCTGTTGATTTATGTGATTTAATGTATTAATATGCCTCAAGTTGTTTGAGTTCTATCAAATGCTACCGATGCGTTAGCTCACATATAATGTGCTTGTGGTTAAGATCTGTTTACATATTGATTAAAGCCTTGTGATTGCTCTCTTTATTTTGTTGCATCTGGACTGGAGATGGCAAACAATCGGTGTAGTGTCTGCAAAGCCCATTTGGAGGTCGCCCACAATGGGTTAGATGTCGTGGCTCAGTATTTACCATGTTGTGTCGTTTTAGGGTTCAATGAATTTTGGCTGGCCCGGCACAATCATACACTTGTTGAGCAACGCTGGTTGAGAGGAAATTAAGAGATTGGAGGTTGAGAATGTGTTGGATATTTCTTGGAAAATTTATGTTGAAAATTGATGAAGGAAAAAATAGTAGAAGTGCTCAACCAGTCCATGTTGCGTCAACTCACTAGTGATCCCCTTGGCCAGACACAGCTTAAAATCGTCCCAGCCCAGCCCCCAACACAGCAAAAACTTTATCATGTCGTACCGAGCTGATCCAATACGATAAACAGGCCGGTCGTACCATGTTACAGATAGCCTGCCCATTTTGCCACCTCTATTCTGGACGATATGATCTTATAGGTTGGTGTTTTACCTGGACCTGAACTAGTGAATTGTCATCTCGGAACAGGAAAAACGAACTATTACACAATAGAGGGCTATGGGACCATGTTTCCCTGGAGAAAAGAAACAGAAAATGTATAACTTCTTTATGGAGAAAGTTATCAATCCAATATATATCTTCTTTTTCTTTTTTTGATGAGGGAGGAGATAGTATATACTTTGGATCTTAGACTGGTGCTTTTGCGCTGTCTGTGTATAAGGTGAGGATGGAGTGGATGCCCCCCTTAGGGTTTTTGCCTTAAACGTGGTCTGCTCTGATGCTGTCCACATTTGTATTTTATTCTTTCAATCAATATTAATACATTTCTAGTTTCTTATAATTAATAAACGAAAAAACATAAAAACATATTCATCTTTGAAACCAACCGTGAAGACTCGTTTGGCATCTTGTTTTATTAACTCAGGAAGTCAACATGAATCTTTCCAAAACTTGGTATATTTATTCTTATACAAACTCTCATTTTATCAAGATATCCAACATTAGATCACAATAATCATGTTTTCTATGAAATGAAGGATTGTGCCGAAGCATTATGTCATTTGTAATCACAAATTGTATTTTACCTTAATTTTCACTCTTTCCATTATATTTTATGTACATTTTGGCATATTGCATTCTATTGGTTTCTTGCTTTTAGCTTTCATCATTCTCATAAACACATGATACTTGTGGTCCACAAGTTTTCTGGGAAATTTTGGTTTAAATTGTTTTTTTCTTCCTCTCTGGACAGGCACAAGAAAGGAAGGCAGCCTTAAGAAAACTCCCCGAGCAAGCCATATTAGGGGAGGTTCGCCGTATGGTTGAGGAGATGCAGAGTTTAAATAAGAAGCTAGAAGAAACTGTAAGTTTTATCCCTTTGGCTTGAAATAATTGACAAATGATAAAAAAGCTAGACCTTTTGAAACCTAAATTTTCAAATGCAGTTGATTCAATGAATTCCTTTGTGTTTATCTTTTAATTTAGTGTTGTTATGCTAATCCTTGTTGATTCAAGAACTTGCATAATTTATCTCATGTTTTAAAGGAAGACCACATATTAATTAAGACTCACAAATTCTGTTGGTTGTGCTAGTTATTTGAGATACTTTCTGCAATTTTTTAAGGAATTCCTCCTAGGTTAGTTATTTTCATTTAATTTCAAGGCACTTATATAATTAGTATGGAGGCTTTATGATTTTTCTGATCTGTTTTCCCGAGCAGGAGGCTGCCATTGAAGAATACTTCAAACCAATTGACAAGGAAGCTGAGTACGTAATGAAAATACAGCTCGAAGGAGAGGAGAAGATGATGCGGGAGATGATGGCAACTATGCAGAGACAGGCTTTGCTTGAG
Source organism: Toxicodendron radicans (assembly GCA_009867345.2). NCBI lineage: Eukaryota > Viridiplantae > Streptophyta > Magnoliopsida > Sapindales > Anacardiaceae > Toxicodendron > Toxicodendron radicans. Next base: position 3,615,479 of record WYDK02000041.1, on the reverse strand, counting down.
AAAGCTGAATTAGAAAAAACTGCAAACAAAAAGGAACATACCAAAGAACCAGCATCCACCATCACGGAAAAACATTCTGAGATGAGATAATTCCACGAAATGCTATCAGTTTGCGGTAGAAATAGAATTGATTCTGAAACAGGGCGTGTTCCATAAAGCTGTTTCCTTTGGCATACTTTCTGAGATCAGGTTTGTTTATGCCTTCTGGCCATGGTCCCTCCATACAGTTGAGGCCTTTCAAGAATATCTGAATAAAGAAGGCACATTTTGTCAGATTTTTTATTACAATCTCAAATAGGCAACAGAGAGAGCTTATATTGTTGTACTAATGGTTTTTTTAACGAGGGATTGAGAATTGTTTGTTATGAAAACAGAGCAGTCTCGAGCATTAGTTTGCATAACTGATCATATTACATTCAAGAGTAAACTGTGTTTTTAATCCATGGATAGAAAGGTAAAGCTCTAAAAAACTGAAGTTAGTTTGTGCGTAAGATTGGAAATTTGTTAAGTATATATTCTTATACCGGATAAATGCACGAACTTTTTTCCTTCGAATTTGATTTTTCTTGGTGATGTTGAATCAATTGAGCTAATTGATACCTTGATGCAAGTATCTTTCACCAACCATACTTTTTGTAAAGTTTCTTTGTCAATTGTCATACATGATGATTCATGAATTGGCTTTTGGGAATTGGATACCTGTTGGTAGAAGATATTTTTGGCAATTTAGTAATGTTGCTTTCTGAGTCATCTCTTTTTGGTGAAGAAAAGCAGATATTCAAAGGTAAAACAGGGACAAGATGAAGAACATGAATGGGGCATGGAAGCCTAATCCAAAACCAGCCTGTCTGAAATCAGGTCAGATTATGGACTGCATTATTACATATTACAGAGAAATTTGGTGAATCCCAGTTGGAGAAAGATTTGATTAGATTTGTTGTGTTTGGTTTTGGAGGTACATTCTTTTTTATCGATGTGGGTTGATGGTCAAAAGAAGTTTTAAATAAGCGTATCCATAGATATAGAAATGTGTAGTGTAAATTATGGTGAAATCAATTTCCTAGGTAGGACCATTCAATGGTTACTTTAATTTCATGTTATTCAACAAGACAATAACATGTATGACCTCATTTTTAATCCACCTTCTACCCTACCAAACCACAAACTTCAACTTCCTTCATCATTCTACCTTCCTTCCCTAACCTTTATACCTAACGATTTTGTGTTTTTCTACGGATTTATTTCATTTTTTCTCCTTTGAGATCGTCGTTTAATATTGAACTCTTCCTTACATTAAGGTGTTTTATATTTTTAAGAGGGTTTTTAATATTTTAAGGACTTGTTTAATACTCTATGAACAAAGTGTATAAACTTAATGTTAAGAATCTCAAAAAGGAAAATGATAAAAAAAAAAAAAAAAAAAGGTTTGAATCTTTTAAAATAAATATTAGTTAAAATTATCAAAGAATTAGTATTTTAAAACTTGATTGAATGATTTAAAGAGAGACAATATATGTAGGATTAGTTGTGAATAACGCCTAAATGATAAAAACAAAAGAAAGTATATAGGTATTTCCATTTCCAATAGTATTTTCCCACCGGCCAAACATCAAATCAATACTTTATGTTAAGCATCGTGAATAGTGTTACTCCATTATAATCCAAAAAATACATTAAATTAATGGAAGTGACCGAATCCTTAATATATTGGTTTGATTAGAAGGTGGGATAAGGTTATGAAGGAAGATGGAAAGAGACTCTACATACAATTGCCTACCACCCTCTTCTCTATAATAACCAATTCTCTTTTTTTCTTTCTTCTTTTAAGGATGCCTTTTCTTCCCATCTCACCTCCATAATATTAATAATATCATATATTATAATGGATATCTTTAACTTAAAGCTATAATTTGGTTAGGGCACTTGGATTATACAAAAATGTGAAAAGCATCCATAATATATTTGTTCAAGGGATGAATAACAACAAACGATCTACCTATTGAGATGGCTTTTTTCATCTCATTATTATAGAATTGACAAGAGTTAATATATGAACATCATAATCTCACAGAAAAAAATAATAACTTTATATATATATATATATATATATATCTAATTAATTTAAAAAATTCCCATCAACTTTTATTAAAATTGACCTTCCACTTCCACTACTAAGTAAAAGAAAGACGTCTTTTCATAGGGAACTGAGACTCTTGATCCACATGGGCCTGGGTCGGTTACCCATTGGGCTAATTTTGGCCCACCCCGTTGGGAATAGATAAAAATATGACTTTCTGGCCCTTTGTTTTGTTGGTAATTTGAGGATATATATATAGAAGTGCTTTTAAATTTTTTTTTTTTTTTCAGAATGGGAAATGTAAAACGTGAGTAATTACTAGATAAGTGGATGATTTTATTTATTAAGAATTCTAACCTATCTCTTTGCTCCCAAGTGTCTCTTCAAATTGCAAATCCTGATCAGAGCCCACCATCATCTCATTAATATTTTTCTCAATATCTAATCCATATTTTAAACATAACAATTGACTTAATCACATCCATTTCTTTTGGGGTTAATGGCTCTTATTAATGTGAACATATTCAAGGTTGTGAACATATGTTAACCCATGTAAGAATAGAACAGATAATTCACTCGTTTAATTCCTACGTTAAAAATATTTTTTTTAATTAAAGATTTGATTAACGATTATTAGTTTGAGATGGTGTATTTTCTAGTATATGGAAAACCAAGACGTTAAAATATTGGACCAAAAATTTGGGATGGAATAAATCTTTGAAGTTATTTAATATAATCAAGCATCAATATCAAAAGAGTACAAAAAAATCCATCTATATTGCTTGTGTTTCGTTTTCAAGTAATAGATTTTATAAATATATAATATTTGGAAGGAGAAAGAGCAAAGGTTGATAATGATAGATAATTTTATGATTTTCATAATATTATATATCTATTATAAAAATATCATAATCTAAATCAAAATGGGTAATAACATTTGTCAAATTAACCTATAAATGGTTTGATTAATATTTTTTTTTCAATAAATTAAAAAAGAAAAAAGAAAAAAGAATGAGAATAATAATTGTTTTGTTGCAGAAAACTAAGAATTGTTTATATAAAAAAAAAAAAAAATAGTGATAAAGTTTTATATATCAAAATAAGGTTCTTGTATTAAAAATAATAAAGAAAATTATTATAATTAAACCAGGATTTGGCGTTTTGATTTAATTGGAGTAATTATTGAAATAATAAATAGGAGTTTTTGTCCTTCCACATGGTCCTTTTTTACTGGCTCTTTGGTTAAACCTACCTCTCAAACTAAATTGACTTTTGAAGACACTCCTTTAATTAAAAGAAGCTATTTTGTATAGAAATACAGAAATCTCTAGGGTGTCTGATTTGGTGTTAGTATTATCCAAGATCTCTTAACATTAATTAAATTTACCCTTTTATTTTATTATAATAAACACATTTTTTTTTAGTGCGGAAGGGGATAAAATGGACATTGACAATATCTTCTGGGGATATGAATATGAATAAATAAATGTTCATTGGTTATGCCGCAGAGCAGATTAGGTGTTTCTGCCCTCTTAAAGACGGTTTACTTGTTGTGTTTCATCACATGTGTCTTACCATCTTAGCTGTCCACGTGTCATTTCTACGGTTGTTATAGTGAGAACATGCATAGCATATAATTTGGTTATAAAAAAGAATGGAGAGAAGTGGAGAAGTGGTCGATCAGATTCAGGACCAGCAGTTAATGAGTTCTGCTTGGACCCCACCCACCAATGACTCTACTCTCACTTCTCTTTTCCTTTTTATTACCATCTTCAACTTTGGTGTGCTTACCTTCCACGTGTCACCTTTCATTCAATCTCTACCCTTTTTTTTTTTTTCTTGTTAAATATATCTCAATAATCAAAGATTTTTGTGATTGGTCACATCTGGACGGTCTGTATGTGTGACGAAAATATTCGTATTGTACACAAAAGCATAGTAGATATTTATTCATTGTAGGAGATTAGAGTTAGAGGAGGCAAGACTTTTTTTATGTATTGACCTAATCTTTGGTGATTTGTCATTCTTAGCCGTCTGATTTTGAAGAGTTGGTTTTGCGTCAAAATCTTATTAATCATGGAAAATCAATTAAATCCGACGGCTGAGATGAGATTTGTACAATTTTAGAGTTGTGGGTGGACCAATAAATAAAAAAATTAAAAAGAAGGAAAATCACATGGCACCAAAATGAGTCAAATTCATGGGATACCCACTATGTGTCATGGGCTGGGCATAGTATTTATTTTTTAAATTAAAATTAGGAAAAATTATTTAAATTTCCCTTTCATTGTGATGCTTTATGTTTTAGCTTGATGTTTAAAATGACAAGGATTGAAATTACATTTAAGTGACAGCCCCATTAATCATCCTTAGATCTAAATTAAAATAACAAAACCCAAAGCAAAAGTGGGGCCTTACTTGATTACTTTTAGGTTTCAACGAATAAAATCGTGACACATGGAGTTGTGACCACGAATCACCACGCGGATATGTGACTTTAGGATTATTTCTTTGAATATAATTATATTGTATTTATCAACATCATGTCATCACATATAACATAAAAATATTTAATAGAAAATTCAAAATAATAAAAGCCAAACAAACTCCTTTGGTTTTTTCACCTTTTTTGGTTGTTCTGTAGTGTTTTTTTTTTTTTTGGAAATATTATACCAAAAAATTCTACAGTCAACATAATTAAAATTTGGGTAACAAAATATAAATAAAAAAGGGAGTGAAATGAAATCTTTCTTTAAAATAACATGATAATAATAAATAAAAAAAAGGAAGAAAAGGTAAAGAAAGATGAACATTTACTTGAGATACAATACAACAACAAAAGGTCATATATACTAACAATACACACAAACACTCTTCTTCTTCTTCTTCTTCTCTCTCTCTCTCTCTCTCTCACATTTTCACATTCACTTTCTTCACCAATATTTATCAGATTCTCTTTCAATGTTCTTTTTCTTCTTCTTCCATTGGATTGTACAGATTTTCACTTGAAATACCCATCTCTATCTTTTTATTTTTCTTATATATATGAAAATAAAAACCATCAACACATTAAACTGAGAAAATACTCTCTGGGTCTTTGGCTTTTGCTTCCTTCAGCAAGCTTGCTTTCTGGCTTTGTTTCAGAAAAAAATAGCCTTCTTGTACCCAGCTGTATATGCCTTTTAAGGCTCCTGGAAACATAAATTAAAGCTTTATTTTCACTATTTTTATTTTTTTAATTTTTTGTTTCAACTCTTTGTCAATAAATTTTGCTTTTTTTTTTTTGTTGTAAAATTTCATCTGAATAATTTTCTTTGTAACTTAAAAAATATAAGAGAGAGACATGGGCAAGCAAGGTCCTTGCTATCACTGTGGAGTTACAAGTGAGTTCTTGTTCTCCATTTTTTTCCCCTTTAATCATTTCCAAAGAAATTTTTTTTCTTGCTCCTTAATTTTTATTTTGCTTTGTATTGATGAATAAATATCATGTATATGTTTATTGGATTAATAAGTTTATGATGGAATAGAAGAACTATATGTAAAAAATGTTATAAATCAAGAATATGTGATGCTGTTGGGTTTGTGTATTGATTTACAACCAGAGGGCTTCTTTTCTCTTCACTATATATGTTGATTTCAAGTTCAATTTCTTATTGAATTCAATCCTTTTTCTTAAATTTACTTTCTTAATATCATTGTTCATTGACTATCTCCACCAAATTGAGCAATTCCTACTTGTAAATTAGATTGGTGAATGGCTCTCATGGTTGTTTGGGAACCCAAATAGCAAGTCAAACTGAAGTTTTCATATGCTGATTGAATGATTCAATTTACAAAAAAAAAAAAAAATGTACTTTCTGTTAAGCTCTGGTTCAAATTCTTTGAGCCTTACAATAATTTCAATAATAGATAGTTGCTCACATTCTTTGCAAGTGAAGTGAATCCAGAATAGGTTATAACTGAAAAGTTCTTGTTAATTGGTTCTTGAATTTTTTGTCACTCCTTGTTAGTCTGCTTTATCCCAATGGCTTATGGAAACTACTTTCATAAAACTACACTTGTTTTTGTTTTAAACTATTTTTATTGTGTTTAATCAATGTAAAGCTTTTGTTCCTAGTTGCATTCTGTTATCTTTAGAAAGTAAACTGTTTTGCTGGGTAAACCTCTATATAATTCAATTTGATTATTGAGACTTCTCTTGAAGTATTTTTCAAATGTAAAGTCATAACTATTTGTTTGTCAGTGCAACTAAGTTTCTTTTGTTGGAAGAGCTGAGGTTGTAAGATTAATTCTCTAGGAGATCAATCGCTTTAGTTTGCAGCAAGTTCAACCCCTAAAGACATTCCAGAGCAGCTTTTAAGTCCATGTGTTAGTAGTCATGGGTACACGTAAATCTTCTTCTGTGGGGAATTCAAGTGGTGATGAAGATGCTATACATAGTTTGATTTCTTTCATCACATTGTGAAATTAGTTATGTGGGGGTGCAAAGAGTTGATCCAGGTACTGAGAAATGTCATCATTTTTGTGCCAGCCCCATTGTTAAGCTTAGAAGTTGGAATGTGGCAAGGTGTAAAAAATGCTGAATAGATTTTGGGGAGCTAAACACTCAGAAATGGTTTTGTTGAAATAAATCTCTCAAGAAAAATACCAAATGGTGCATCGATCAAGGAATTTTCTTTTCATTGTATATTACACTAGAATTTTCGTGAGAATTACACCAATCACTCACCCTAATTGTCAATACCTTCACTTGTTGATGATACCGTATCTATTGTTGGTGCCACATTTGTTTGAAGGACTTTTGGTGAATGGCTTTCGGTGATCATGCTTGTGAAGAATTCATAATTACAGCTTAGCTTGTTTACATTGATAGGACTAAAACCTAAATCCTTTTGTTCTATTGGGACCTAAGGGGTTAGTATTGGCATCTTGAAGCCAAATGAACTGTAATTGAAATCCTCTGCATGTTAGATATATGGTTTTCCAAGCCTGAACAAATTTTCACAACTGGAATATACTGGGGAACATTTCACATACATTTATACCATGTATGCCTTATTCTGAAAATGATGAGATTTCTATCATTACAGAATTTCTTACTTTTTCCTTCTCCAGTAACACCTCTGAGTTGAATGGAATCTTCATCTGTCGTTGTAGTATTCTGGAGTGGTTAGTGTAATAAAGATACTTAAAAGCACTTAGGCACCGCAATAGAGTGAATTCTGGATTGGGTGCTGCAGTCATGGCTTTGTAGTATTCTGGAGTGGTTAGTGTTGTAAAGATGCTTTAAAGCTCTAGGGCACTGCAATAGAGTGAGTTCTGGTTTGAGGTGCTGCAGCGATGGCTTAGTGGATCCATCACTGTGTTTCACTGCAATACAAGCTGCTTCGGCATTGTTTTTGCCATGAATTTCTCAATAGTTGTACATTATTTTTAACAAGCCAGGCCTGCCAGTATTGCATATGTGGTTGATTAAAATGCAGGGCAATTGTGAAATAATGTTCTTCTTTATAGCTCATTTTCTTCTGTACATACTAATAAATGATAGCTCATGTTTATTTTTTATTACCAAATATAGCTGCTGGTGCTTTCGTGGTTATATGACAGTTATAAAAAATGACAATGAAGCTACTGTGATTAGTAGTTCATCTTCTTATACTATATTACATCTTTAATCACGATCATGTATACATTTTTTCTTTTAAAATGTATATTAATTGCTGATTACAAGTTCTTCAATAGGCACCCCTCTTTGGCGCAATGGGCCTCCTGAGAAGCCAGTACTGTGCAATGCATGTGGATCTCGGTGGAGGACAAAGGGGACACTTGCAAATTATACCCCACTTCATGCACGGGCTGAATCTGATGATTACGAGGATCACAGGGTTGCCAGAGTTAAGAGTATATCTATAAACAAGAACAAAGATGTGAAAGTTCTCAAACGAAAGTCAAGTCATGATTATGTGGCTGCTGGAGGGTTTGTCCCTGATTACAACCAAGGTTTTCGAAAGGTTGTTGAAGAAGATACAAGTAACAGATCCAGTTCTGGCTCAGCAATATCTAATTCTGAGAGCTGTGTACAATTTGGCAGTGCAGATGCAAGTGATTTGACAGGTTGGGCTGACACTAAAATGAAGCTTCATTTCCCCTGTTGAACAAAGAAAGTGAGAAGTATTGTACACTTTGTGGACCAAGTTGATTATAGAGTTGCTTCATGCAGTCAAAATTTACAAAGAGAAAAGAGATAAAACTATTACTGTTGTGTTTGCTTCACCATAAAATAATATGCTATGAATATAATAAGAAATGGCTTTGATATTCCAGAATTTTATTTTCCTGGAAGCTGGTTGATTGAGTATATGAGTGTCTAGTCAATGATAGAATTAGCTCAATAATCTATCAGTCTTTCTGTGCTTGGTAATGCTACCTCTAACTTCCTACTGTTTTTCCTTTTAGGTCCAGCCCAGTCAAATGTGTGGGACTCGTTGGTGCCTTCCAAAAAGAGGACCTGTGTCAATCGTCCGAAGCCATCTCCTGTGGAGAAGCTTACCAAAGATTTGTATACTATTTTACATGAACAACAGTCTTCATACTTCTCTGGATCTTCAGAAGAGGATTTGCTTTTTGAGAGTGAAACACCAATGGTTTCTGTTGAGATAGGACATGGAAGTGTTTTAATTCGACATCCAAGTTCGATTGCTCGAGATGAGGAATCTGAAGCTAGCTCACTGTCAGTTGAAAACAAACAATACTCAGCAAATGAGGCATATTCACGTTCATTGACCCTCCCTGTACATAATTATAATTATAACATGGGTAACAACTTTTCAAGTAGTAGCATGGACAAAGCTAAGAACGCTATTGGACAAGGGATGCAACAAGATCAACTTAAGAGGTAATAGTTTCCTACATAGTTTCATAATTTGCAAAGACATTTTGATGGTTCTGTACAAGGGTTCAAGCGCTGGTACCTTTAATATTATTTTTCTCTATCATCGCGCTCTAAGTTTTGTTTTATTTTTAAAATTATCACTGCATCAGTGAAGTTAAATGCAGTATAACTGTAAATATGAACTACGGGGTATGTCTCAACACAGACAAGAGGTATTTAAGGCTGTTTTAGTTTCGTAGCTATTCATCACACTGAATGTGAAGGTTAGTGTGAGTTACGAATTGTATGGTAAGTTCAAAGAGTGGAGTCACTTCATTACTTGGGCTGCATATACATGTGTTTGTATTTTTTTAAATATGTGGGAACACTGTATAGCAGTTAGAATAGTAGGGACATTTCAGGAAACTGTTACTCTGAAACTGAAGGAGAATCTCACCTTGGTTAATTTTTCTGTTGTGTGGAATTGCAGGGACAAATTGCTGCATGAAAAATTACAAGTCCTGGGAAATCATAATTCACCACTATGTGATATAGATTTAAATGTAAGTTCCATTCTGTGGTTCTATTTTTGGTGGTTGTGCTGAAACCTTTTTTTTTCCCTAAACTTGATGTTATATATAACTGTTATACTGATTTGGTTTCGAAACAAATTTCCTTCATATTTGAAGGTTTCCTAAAGTCATTTGTTTCTTAATACAACGTGAGTTGCTAAGGGTGGTGAGTTTATTTTTTTTTAACACAGTTGCTCATAATTCTCTTACTGTAAGCAAAATCCATATTTGCTGTGTACAATTCTTCACTGAGGAGTTGAAATATTGATAACTATGGAAACATTTTCCAAGTTATAAATTCATTTTTAATTTCTTCTGAAATGATCTCAGAAAATCTACCCTAACTACTCTATTGTCTCTGTCTTGAATTTATTGTCATTTTGCTTCTATAATTTTCTCCTTAAAATAGTTGAGACATATCATGATCAATATGCATGCTTGGTACAGGATATTCTCAACTTTGAGGTGTTTTTGGGACACTTGACAAATGAGGAGCAGCAGCAACTTCTGAAGTATCTACCCCAACTTGACACTGCTAAATTTCCGGATAGGTTAACATCTTTGTCTTATTTGTTTCTCTATTTTATGTGTAGCAATGAACATAGATAAGTTTTTTATAATTGTTGTGAAACTATGGATAAATTGCATTTAAAGAGAACATAAAAAACATGTGATGTATTTTGGAAATTGCTGAATTGCCAATTGCCACAGAGGATTCCAAATTAACACGGGTAAAGTTAAAGATCTTTTTGGTAAATTGAAACCATTCCATACCCAATGGAATGGCTACTGATTCTTTTAAATTGAAATCAGGTCACGTTATAAAAAGCAAGTGATGCTATATCATGCATATGCACATTTGTGTACTTCTGTGATTGTGTGAGTGGTGGTTGACACATAGCATTTGCTTCATCATTGCATCTGCAGCCTCAGAAGTATGTTTGATAGCCTTCAATTCAAGGAGAACATAGCTTCCTTTCAGCAACTGCTTGCAGAAGGTGTCTTTGATTTATCATTCCAAGGGGCATCAACTGAAGACTGCAAGACTTTAAAAAGGCTTTCACTTTCCAATTTGACAACATCCAAATGGGTGGAACGCTATAATTTACTCAAGGTTTGAATTGAGATCTTAATGTTCAGTTATTATCACATTGAAATATTTACCGTAATTTATACCTTTGCTCCAGTGAATTGGCAAATGTTTTGGCACTTATTAGCTCACTCTTTGACTGCAGAAATGTAAAAGTAATGCTGGAGCGTACATTGTCGCAAGGGGGCCAAATGCCATTGCATCGAACAATGTATTAAATGTCAAGAGATCACGTGACAGTCAAAATCCAAAATTTCCAGGTTAGCTGAAGTGCTGAACCCTTACTCAGAAGATATAATCAAATGAAATAGAGCTTAATTAATTATCTTCGTGTCAAGGCATATACTCTACTAAGGATGGACAGTGACACTGAATCCAAAGTTCTAAGATACAACATAGGCTCTTAAAAAAAAAAAGAAAAAAAGAAAAAATAAAAAACGGGAAACCAAAGAAGACTATATAAGTAGGGTCCTGTACGCTAAAGGGATTTAAGTATCTAACTAATATAGTTGTACTGATATTGGTAACATGGTTAACATCAATCCTTCCCCAATATAGGCTTCAATCTCAGGACCCAGAGTTTTCTATAGAAAAAGCATCCTTATTGCTGTTTATAAGACATTTTCCAATTATCTTTTGGCAAACATTGTTGCTGGTTTTCATGGCTTAACATATATGTAAAATATGAATCAGGATACATCCTGTATTGACGCAGGTCAATTAGAACATAGAAATTGTAGAGTTGCATACATGCTCATGATAACTACCAATATTTTTTAAAACTGATTTGTGGGGTAAAGTTTCAAGCAGATGATGGGACTCAGAGATATCTTTCACCCAAAAATTAGACAATATATCAGAAACTTGATTAATCTCTCTCTCTTTCTCTCTCTCAATGCCAGAAATTGTGGTGGTTTTTTCACTTTGAAGAATCAGCGTTAATAACTTGATTTTCCAATTCCCATGAACTAGTAAAGTTTTTTCACATGGAATAATAAATTCATCATATAACATGGAATATCAGCTGTGTTCTCAAGCCATTGTAATAATTGGCTTTGGAATTACTCTCTAAAAATGTTGTTGTACTTTCAGAAGCAAAGAATATGATGAAGAGCCCGAAAAGGGTGATCGTGAAGGCAACATATGAAAATAAGGAACTCATAGACAATGATGGCTCTTGCTTTAGTCCAAGAAGCTTATTTGCCTTGCCAACTGACAGTAGCTCCCTCATGCTGGAATCTCTCAATTTTGTAGATGAAAGTTCTGACCAGGATTTGCTGCTGGACGTGCCATTCAACAGCTCATTCCCTCAGGCAGAGCTCCTTCATCCAGTTCTAAGTTTTGGCCAACAGGCTAGTACTAGTAGTAGCTCGGTTTATCCAAATCCTGCCCGACCATAATAGCGTTTGCCCAACAGTTACTTGATTGCCAGGGCTATATAGGTCTTCCTTCAACCAGATCCTGTGACTGGGATGCACATACTTTGCATGCCAAATACTAAAACATCTGTGAATGAGGTTTGCTGGTTGCGCTATTTCCCCTTGACCTTTTTAAATATGGAATGCTCAGAGATAATGGGTGGGTTTTTTTTGTATAGGTTGACAACAGATTGTAATATATAGCTCAAAAATGCAGTAGAGGTGGTAATTTTCAGAATTATGTATGCAAAATGTAGTTTTTTCACTTGCAAAGTAACTTTTGCGACAATCCTTTTGTTTGCTTGCTATATTTTTGCACACTTTTTCCATGTGAAGAAAAAATTATAGCTTTCTGGGATGCATATGGAGTTGACATTTAGTCAGAATTTATGCCATTTCGAAAATACCAGCACAGTTAGTTCTAAAATGTCTCTGTAGTGAGTTGAAGAAAATGCTAGGCAATCCTAATGCAAGTTTATGAGTATTCCCGCTTCATCTTTCTAAGGTGCTTCAGAGCATCAAGATCTTTTTCTATAATTCCAAATATGATTGGAAACAGCTGAATTATTGGTCTAGTTGCCAATAAAATGGAGGAATGAACTACTGTTCAAATCGTACAAACTTACAGACTTTAGAGAGGCTGTTTATGCAATAAATCTTCCCGGCCATATGCATAGAGGACGAACAATTATGGAATATTAACAAGGTAATGAATTGAGTCCATTAATACAAATAAGGTTAGTAATTCATCCTGGCGGCCTTGTTTAAGCAGATTTTGAGAGATTGTTTAATTAATGTAAAGGAGCAATGGAATTTCAGCAAAATAGTTGAAATATTTGATACACATCTATATTATATTAGATATCAAATGTATTTTGGATCCTGCATTTTCCAGTTGGGCAGATTTTTGACCTCTGTATTCATTCAAAAATGTTGATATGACTTCAAATTCTTAACATGGGTACATAATCACAAGCTATAACTAAAATTCTTGAACTTAATAAGAAAAAAATTGGCATTGATGACCAACGTCTGAGATGTAAACCTGCTCAACTACAAGGAAACTCTAGAAGTCAAGATTGTCCATTCCTCGCTGCAATGTATATGCCACTTTAGTGGGCCAACTTGGTGCTGTTAGCTACTCATCTTGACTTGGGAAAAGCGACATTTCGCTTGCATTTAACATAACCTATATCAATCTCAATATAACATCTACTGCCTAGAATATGATAGACATGATGGACATTTAAATAATTATTCTATAAATTTCCTTGATTCAAGGGCAAAGAATAAGAAAAGTAAATACCAATTACCTGTTTCTTCTTTGACAAATTTTGGTATAAATTCCTTTTCAATTGAAGCTCTTAGTTATGAGGCTTGACTTTACACACCAAATAACTCCAACCAACAACTGCTGCTCTAAAGAAACCAAATTAAACATACACGAAGCTCATATAAGAAACAACTGTAGTTAAATATCAAGTTTTAGACAATAAATTCCTGTACATATTTGTCTTCATGCCCTCAAACTACTAACTTTAAAAGTCATATGAAGCTTCCCAAATCCCAGTACGCAACTATTAACATAAAAAATCAGTAAACCATAAGAAGTATCCCCAAGTGCAAATTTAAAAGTTCAAAATGTTCCAAATCCTTCTCCAATCTGTACCGGGTCACCAGCCATCAAAGCTTGCAGCATTTACAAAAACAAATTCACATTCAAAGTTCTAACTTTCTCTATTTCTTTTGCTTCCTAAATGCACTTTACCAAATGCGCAAAAGTACATCCAACACCAATTTCCCCACTGCAGAACTACTTCCCTTTTACCGTTTCATACCATGAACATTTCTACATAACTGTGCAGTAAACACAGAATAAATTGCTTTTTAACTTTTACTGAACAAACACCCTTTTTAACAACTATCTATGGGAAAGTCATGCCACGACTCTTTGCAACATCTAAGATACTTCTATTCTCAAGACTACTGTCATAATCACATTTCGCTGCCAGCATCCTCAACGCATCCAAAAGAGTGATCTCCTCGTGATTCTTTCCCAAATCTGATTCCTTCCCAGCATTTTCTTTCGGCTGCCCACTTATTGAAACAGGCAGAGCACGCACCCCCTGACTTTTTCTCTCTGTTCGACATGAATTATAAGTACTTGGACCAACATACCTAAACTTGTTAATATCGCCCGTGTTCTTTCTACCTACATTTGAACTTCCCTCAGCGTTTCTTGTATTAGTTTCTAAACATTCCCTGAACCGTAAATCCCTATCAATCACTTCAGTTTCTAACTCCAAAACCTCGGTTGTAAAGTCCAGCTTCCGTTTCACGGAACTTCCTTCACTAATTTGATTACTTTGAGGGGATTTAGAGCCACAACTGCAGGGACTAACTCTATCAGAATTCGATTTCTCCAGAGATTTCATTATGTTTTCTTTATATTCCCCTAATTCAGAATCTAAAAATTGATCAGGTGATTCCGAAACCAAATTTTCATCCAAAAATTTCGGGTTTTTCAACAGAGACCCACGTAAACATTTATTATCAGTAACCGATTCTCTCTTCACGCTGTTTGATTCAAAATGAATTACCTCATTTACACCTTCGACTTTCTGCGACTCCACCTCTGAAAACCCTAGATCCGTATCCGCCCCTAAATTAACCGCATTTTCGCCATCCGTACAACCACTCGCAGTGACTTCTTTAACGACAACTGTCCGATCATTTCGATTACCGTCGGAGCTGGCTATGAGTGAACCTTCGGGCGGGGTATGAAAAACATCGTTATCGCGAGAGGAACTATTGCAATTCCGATCGTTGTCGTCAGAACTTTCTGGAGGTGACATCATCATGATGCCGGTGCATTCCTGGGGAGTTTCTCTTTCTCCCGAATCTTCCGTATCGTTTTTCTCTTCTTCCGCTTCAGGGTCTCCAAGGAAATGGCTGTGGCGTAACAGGACTTCCTGTGAGGATGACAAGACGCAGCGTTTGGGAATTTCCATTGCTTAGTATGAAAGGTTAAATTGGGTTTTGAAGAAGCGTGAAGACTCAACTCTCAAGAGATATTTGAATGGCGTTCAGAATTTGATTAGGGTTTTTATGTTCACTTCTTCTTTTTGTTTCTCTAGAGAGTTCCCGCGTTTTTTGTATCAACAGTTGGTGATGGTATGGACGGTGAATAAAGCATTTTGCTCGTCTTACGAAATTAAAAAGAAAAGATTTTAAAAAATAAAAAGATAAATCTCTGTTAATTACTTAATTATCATTAAATTTAAGTGAAAATATTAAAAAAAACATAAAAATCCATTTATATTTTTTTTAAATATCTGTTTTACTATAGATATTAAAAAATAAAATAATAATTTTATAATAATTTAAAAAAAACTATACTTAAAAAAAAAAAAAAATTTTAGTTATATATGATAAATACACATAAGCCTAAGAAATAACTAAACTAAAACATTCTTAGTTTATTAAAATTAGTTATGTTTAGACTTCAAGAGAAAAAAAAAAAAAAGTAAAAATTCATAATTTATAAAGGGAGCCCATTTCCTTATTTACTTAGGCATTTTTTTTGGATTATTTGGGAGGAATCGGTATTTCAAAGGCAAGGACCAAAAGTGAAAATTCCATGCTTGGCCCTATCTCAAACAAAAATTCCTATTTTAACTTAATTTTAAATATTATTTTATAATTTAATAATTATTAAATTAAAAGTTTTATTTTTATTTAAAAATATAAAATATTTTATTTTATTTCTTTGAGATCGGTCAATGCCGATAAAAATTGTCAGACGTTAACGTTCATTCACACTTTCAACATCACCGTTGACACACTAATAATCTATGACTGAAGATTTACTTATTTGGACATAATTCCATCGTCGAAGATAGATGTATGGGTGTTAATCACAATTACAAAAGATACGTTACAATACATGACGTCAATTCGCTGATACTTGATAGTCGACTTCCACCTAGTTTGGCATATCGCAAGATGAAAATCCTTCACTTGCTGACGGTGATGTCGACAATGTGAAGGAATGTTGCCATCCAGTAACTTTGACTGATGTTGACCGGTTTTGAAATTTGAATATTTTTTTATTTTAAATGAAAAATAATATTTATATTTATGAAATAAAATAAGTTAATATTATATCAATTTTATTTATAATAATTAATTCCAATTTAAATATTTTATGAAATATATTAAATTATTGAGTGATTTATGTTTAATTAATCTGTGATAATTTTATATTATGCTAAAATATTCATATATAATCATTTAATATTGAGGGTAATTTTGTCCATAAAAAAATAATTATTCCATTCTATTACTATTCTTTGTTACAAGTGCACAGTGTAATCATATTTTATTCTTTGATACATTTCTATTCTCACCCCATCCCCATGCTATCCACGAAGGTCTTTATTTTAGTATCTAAAGAGGTAACTTATAAAGAGTAATAATGCTTTAAATAGAATTTTGCTCCTTCTCGTTTCAAAATACTATTGTCTTACTCCTTTAACTTAATCAAATGTTAGATGATTGTTAAATTTATAAGGAAATGACAAAAATGTCTCTTTTATTAAAAAAAAAATGAAAAACTACTTACACAAATAACGCTAAATTAAATAAACATTTTACTCACTACAAATTCAAATTAAATAAACACACTATGGACTACTAATTCATTACATTTGTATAATTTTTATTTTCAAATGTGTCATTTTTGTTACTAGTATATAACTTTAAAAGATGTATTTTTTTTCATTTTAAATAAATTTAATGGTTAATTAATTTTTTATTAAGTTAAAAGACTAATACATTTGGATTTCGAAATGATAAGGACAAAAGTTAGTATTTGAAAGGATTGCCCTTAAATAGTACTAAATTGAAACCACATAAACTGAAAATGAATTAACTCTTTTAAATAGCCAACCAAAGAAACTCTAGGGCTTAAGCCCAAGCCCACTCTTCAAGCCCAAGTCCATTTAATTTAATCCAAGCTTTTCAAAGCCTAGCCATGAACTCTTATGGCTTACTTAATTTACGCTCCAATGGATTGAACTCACGTGGCATTTACTTCATGGAATGTACGAGAATAAAAAGAGTAATACAATATTTATATCATTTTTATTCATCATTTCTTTTATAACATTATTTAGCTAAAGATGATTGGGTGAAAATTTATTTTTAATTTAAAATCAACCAATCATCTTTTGTCATATAATATTGTAAGAAAAATGTTGTATGACAATGATGTAAACATAGTATTATTGAAATAAGAATGGGGATGAGCATGGGGTTGTAGGAGGGAACGAGCATATGTGAGGGAATAAAATATGATTAAGTTGTTTACTTTTACCGATGAATAGTAATGGAATAGAATTAAATTTTTTATTTTTAGACTAAATATTCCTTAATATTAAACTATTATCTACATATATTTTGTTAGACAATAAAATTCCTTAAAAATATATCAGGCAAAATAACCTAATAATTTAAAATATGCCATAAAATATTTAAATTGAAATAAATATTATAAATGAAAATAAAATAATATTAATTTATTTTATTTGATAAATAGAAAAATATAATATTTTTATATAAAAAAAATTCAAACTAGTCATTGCTGCTAGTAAAGGCTTTTTTAAGCATGATTCCTCGTCATTGTCGACACATGAAGGACCATAGTATGACGGTCTGTGGTTTTAGGTGGGCGCTAATGTAAGGATTTGTTTGAAAGGAAATAGCAGCGGAAACGTTATAAATAAAAAATTTTAAACAATCCTAACCCATGAATCTGGATGTAGAATATATATATTTCGATTATGAACAATAAAAATAAACCCAGATACGGATTTATACCTGCGTTAATGGCTCTTTTAACTTGGTTGATACCAACACTGTTCACCGTCACTGTTCACGGATTGAAAAATTTTTTCAAGGTGTGATTTGCTTTCGATTCAATATAGAATCACATGTACAATGTCCACACGAAAATAATCCACTCATAGAAATTGCTAGATCGCTTGAGTGGGTGAAAGGAATTGAACAAAATAATTTTTCTTTCTTCAATAAGGGTGGCTCACGTTTTTTATCTTTAGGGTGGCTAGGGTTTTTCTTTTCATTATTTTAATTGAATGAATTATTTATATTCTCTCACTTTAAATGGAATTAAGTTTCCTTTATATATGAAACTTAAAACCCTATTCCATATAGGAATAATCTACTATTCCATCTATGAATAATCTACTATTCCATTTAGTAATAGAATCCCCATAGAAAATCATT
>WYDK02000041.1:3558985-3585244 GCA_009867345.2 Toxicodendron radicans | reverse complement strand
TATTTACTGCTTTCTCAATGAGTTTTTAGTGTCAATATATTACCTAAAACTAGACCTGGCAAACGGGCAGGCCGGACAGGTACGGGTCGATTAACAATGGGTACGGGTCAAACGGGTAAAGAAATGTAACACCCATATTCGGTCTTGCAGGTACGGGTGGACATGCGGGTCATCCGTTTTTTTCAATTTTTAAAAACTGTTTTTTAAAAGTTGATTATGATTGTTGGTTTGTGAAATAGGTTTATGCTTTTCAACCAACCAAGCTAATCTATATAATTTACTTTTAAAGTTAATCCAAAAAATCTATTACATTTAGTTATTTCTATACATTTAGATCAATTTCTATACTATTTCAATATTTAAGTTTATTTTTTTTTTTGCGCGGGTACCCACGGGCATCACCCGGCCCACCCATAAAAAAACGGGCGGATCGGATACTGGTCCAACTCCCACAGGTCCTAAATGCATTAACCCGTACCCGGTAAAATTACCTGAGTAAGGGTGGACCCGCAGGTCAAGGACCCGTTTTGCCAGGTTTACCTAAATCTGAATTATAAATTGAAGAATGTATTTCAAAATTAAACTTAATTACATTGAATATAAAAATTTACAAACCGATTGTAAATTTGAAGATAAATTTTAGAACATAAATTGAACTATTATCATTTTTATAGTTAAATGTGAAATGTTATGCATTCAAATATGCAAGCAAAATCAATTTAAAATAATAAACATTATTTAAAACAATAAATACATGATCTTCATGTTAATTCAATTTAATTATAGTATCGTCATAAAATATTTAACCTGTAGGATCGCACCGGATTAAATTAGATTGGATAGTATAAGATTTTAATTTATTTTGTGTTGTGCTCAGAACAACCTTGTATTAGATAAAAAATTATATATTTGTTAAAAAATGTAAAATATTCTTTTAAATTAATATTTTGTTAAAATTAATTGAATAGAAAATAGTATAATAAATTTATTTTTATTATTCATAATAATAAATATGATATAAATACGTACTAAGATCATTAAATTATTAAATATATAATTATTTAAATATTGATAACATTAAATAGAATTATCCATTCTTGATGATAATTACTCCTCCAAGCGTTTGGTCATAATCATATATATAGGAGAGATGGCAGAGTATTTCAACGCATTAGCATATCCTACATAAATTTACTGGAAGAACATTCAGTTCTTCATTTTTTAATTCTTTTTCTAACCGCTTTATGTCAACCATTACATTTATCTTTACAATAATAATTTTCTTCAACTTGTAAATATTATAATCAAATACTTCCTTAATTTCAATGGAGAAATATATTTTAAAAAGATGGATTTTCCATTAAATCAGTATGTCACAAATAATAATGGGAAATTATTAAATTTTGAGTGCCTCTTATACTGAAATCCGAAACAATATGCCCTCCGCATTTTCAAGCAAAATATTAATGTAATATGAATGAATATAAGATTCAAGCTAATGAAGTTAATGTGAAATTAAATTAATGTGACATGATTCTTTTTAATTACAATATTGTCACCAAATTTAATTAACTGTTAAGATAAAGGACAAGGTTAAATGTAATTTCCCTAAAATTGGTCAGATTAGTTGATTTAGTTAATTTGACTAAATAAAAAATTTAAAAGCATTTTTTCTTTAAAAAATAATAAAATGGCATATTAATAATAACGCTTAAGACTTTATAATATAAATTTCTAACTTTGTTTAATAATTATCAATTTTATTTATTTTGTATTTATATTTTATTTATTTCACTATATTTTCTATACATTTTGCTATTTAAATTTGTTATTTTACTTAGATATGTGATGTATACACAATGAGATTGTCAAAATGAGGTTTGAATCAATGACTGAAGATTGCAACAAATAAGTTAAATAACAACAAAATATATATTAAGATAATTAATTTAGTTAGATAGATTTGAGTAAATGAAAGTCAAGATTTTCAATTAATTGAGTTCTAAATCGACTACTGTAATTCGAAATGAAAATTGCTTAAATTAAATATATGTTTCTACATAAAAGACTATAAAGAATTTAAAAAACATAACAATTTCTACTCTTTAATGGACTGTTATCACATAATATATAAAAGGGTTAAATAACAAAATCAATTTTTAATTTAACATTTAATATTTAAAACAATAAATAAATATTAGAAAATTTAAAAGGAATTATGCTATATAGCCCATATTTTTTTCTATTTAACCCAACGTAAGTCTAAAATTGCAATAAAAGTAAACCATTATTTTTAAAATTAATTTAATTTAAAAAAAATTGGTGTAAAAGGCGAAATAACATAAAACAGATTGAAATTTTAGTATCACAATTTCAAGCAAATTATTAATTGAAAACAAAGGCGTATATGATTCATGTTAATGATATTTCATTGGCATATTGGAAAAATTGTTGCGGAACAAAGTAATTAATTTAATTTCTCTCTTTTTAAATTACAACCAAAAGCATTTCACATACCCACATATCTTTCCTCAATATTAATTTTCTACAATATCTTAATTATAATTTTATAAAAAAACCATGTATCTCAAGTTATTCATCATAAACTCTTCTAAATTTACCATTTCTCTTCTAAGTTTACCAGTTTTAAACCAAAATACATCGTACAATCAGACGACGACGACATGAAAAACTGCTTATCATCTGGCCTCACTTGAAAGGTCAAATAAACATATGCAAAGTTGATATATTATTTAATAACAATCCATTTTCATCTTTTGTCAATTTTAATTTCCTACAATATCTTAATTGATGAATTTTGATATTTGTAATCTAAAATATTGAATTGAATAAATCTTTCTTCTTCATTGATTATTTTCAGATTGCATCGCACTTCTCATATGTGTTTCTTTATACAAGCAGATGCAAGAAGCTTCAAACCATAATTAACTAACTAAGCTGTCAACCAGAGTTAACTAACTTCAATTCATTAACCAACTAACCTGACTTTACTAACTAACTTCAATTCATTAACCAACTAACCTGACTTTACTAACTAACTAAACTACTAAACTCAGTTACTCGGTGGTTACAATTAAAACAACTCTAACTCTTTCATATATTTACAACACCCCCTCCCAAGTTGGTGAGTGAAATAAGTTCTCAACTCCCAACTTGGATAGCAAATGTGAATGAGAAGAAGGCCCGAGAGCTTTGGTAAACAAGTCAGCAGGTTGGTCATGAGTGGAAATGTGAGCAGTGGTGAGAAGACCAGATTTAATTTTCTCCCGGATCATATGGTAGTCTAGATCAATATGCTTGGCCCTTTCATGGAACATAGGATTTGTAGCAATATGGATAACAGATTGATTGTCACAATAAAGAGGGACTGGAGTGAGACCAGAGTAATGAACTTCAGAAAATAGTTGAAGCAACCAAACCACTTCACAAGTAGCAACATCCATGGCTCTATATTCTGCCTCAGAAGAAGAAAGAAAAATTGTCAATTGGCGCTTGGATTTCCAGGATATCAAAGAGTTGCCCAAGAAGATACAATAAACAATAATGGATCTTCTTGTCATAAGACAAGAAACCCAATCAGAGTCTAAATAAGCGAAAAGCTGAAAAGCATTGGTGGCTGGAAAAAATAAACCTTGATCAGGAGCCGCCTTAACATACTTCACTAGTCGATGCATAAACTAACTAAGAAGATTGACTGAGTAACTCAAGTCCGGTCGAGTCATGCACAAATATAGAAGCTTGCCTATAAGTTTCTGATAAGCTATGGGATCCTCTAACAAAGAATCATTAGTAAGGTGAAAGTGGTCATCATATTTAGCTGAGGTAAATTTATGATTTTGATCCAAAGGAGTAGAGACTGGCTTAGCAGCAGACAAACCAGTAGTAGTGATGAGCTCTAGAGCATATTTTTTGTTGATTGATACAAATGCCTGAAGCTGAGCGAACAACCTCCAGACCAAGAAAATTTTTCAGCTGACCCAAGTCTTTGAGTTTAAAATGGGAATGTAGAAACTGCTTGGTCTGATTAATCAAAGTGTCACTTGAACCAGTAAGAATTATGTCATCCACATAGACTAGGAGCAAAACCATTTGGTTATCAGGAACAAACCTTTTAATAAAGAGAGAGTAATCTGATTTTTATTGGATAAAACCTCTTTTGACCAAGACTGTGGTGAATTTAGAGTTCTAGGCCCTAGAAGCCTGTTTGAGACCATAAAGGGACTTATGTAGTTTACACACCAGGTTTTGTTCAGAGTGTTTAACAAATCCTGGTGGTAAAGTAATATAGATCTCTTCCGTGAGATAACCCTAAAGAAAAGCATTGTCTACATCTATGTGAAAAAGAGACCAATCATGCATAGAGGCTAAGGATAAGACTGTCCTGATGGTTACCATCTTAACTACAGAAGAAAAAGTCTCCTCATAATCTATTCCGGCCCTTTGAGTATAGCCTTTAGCTATCTAATCGAGCCTTATACCTCTCTAGAGAACCATCTGCCTTAAACTTCAATTTGTACACCCATTTGCATTCAATAGGTGCCTTACCAGGAGGCAACTCAACCAAAGTCCATGTATTATTATTTTCTAAAATAATATTTGTAATCTAAAATATTGAATTGAATAAATCTTTCTTCTTCATTGATTATTTTCAGATTACATCGCACTTCTCATCTGTGTTTCTTTATACAAGCAGATGCAAGAAGCTTCTAACCATAGTTAACTAACTAAGCTATCAACCAAAGTTAACTAACTTCAATTCATTAACCAACTAACCATAGTTAACTAACTAAGCTATCAACCAAAGTACATAATTATTTAAAATAAATAAATAAATAAATGCAGTTGGTAATGTATAATTCTTTAAAATATTTTATTTATTTATTAAGATTACACTATAAGAGAAATTCATTAAGGATAGGGACAATTTATGACTGTATTAATAAATAGTTAGTAATAACACCAACTATTACTAAGTATTTTAACAATAATAAATATTAATAAACATAAGAAATTATTCATTTGACAGTTTTAGTTGATTGACAAGGTATCAATGTCTTGCTCACATTATCCTTGTTATTACTGATAATTTTGCATGTTGAAAATCACTTTTTGGGCTCTACGTGACCCCGAATTGATCCTCGGTTAACTGTTCTCGATTTGATTTTTAGTTAACCGACTAACTGTGTTTCATGTGGTATTATAGGATCAATTACACTCAATTATGCATTAATTACTCTTAATATTAATTTCCTACAATACCTTAAATATAGTTTATAAACAAATAATATTAATTTAAGTTTAGGTGACATTTGAATTCAAGATTGTATTTGGAAATGAAATCTCATTAAATTTAGTTTATCAATCTATTAAACAGCGGTTAAAAGCTAAAATAAAATTAGAAAAATTAACTTTTGCCATCAATTTTAATATATGATTCATGCTAATGATATTTCATTGGGTCATGTCAAATTAATTTCATGGGGGAGATTATTGCAAGATAAAAAAAAAAAAATTATATTGTCATTTGTAAAGGGCATAATTTAAAATAACAAATTAAATAAGGTTTGGTTCTTTCTATTCATTCGATTTCTTTATTCAATCTTCTCCACAATATTAATTTCTCACAATATCTCAATTATAATTTGTAAATTAATATTGAAATTAAATCAAATATTCTTTATTAATTCTTATTGTCAATTTTTTTCTTAGGTATAAATTGTAAATTAAAGATTGTATTTGTATATGAAATTTAATTAAACCGAATATAACAATGTTTGAGGGTCCCAATAAATTAGAAAACAAATTGAATTTAAAGCGAATAAAACATAAGACTTATAATTGAACTATGAAAAAAAATGAAAAAGATAAATTCAACATAAAATTAAAAAAAATTAAAATTTAACATGAATAATATATATTCATTTGTTTTCAATTGATATTTTTGAAATTTATGTTGAATGAATTGTAAAAAATAAATTGAATTAATTTATGGTAAAATGTGAACTGTTAGACATTCACATATTCAAGCAAAGTTAATTTAAAACAATGAATACATGATCTTCATGTTAGTGATGTTTAATCTAAGCATTTCAAGTTAAATCCACGGAGTTTAATTCACATATAGCATGGCAATAAATCAGATTAAATTAGATTGGATAAAACTAATTATATACTTTATTATTTTATATAATAAAGTATATAATTAGTATAATGAAATTATTCTTATTGTTCATTATAAATATGAAAGAAATACTGAGATTATTAAATTATTAAATATATGTTATTATTTTGTATTATTAATTATTTAAATATTGATAAAAGTTATAGATTAAATAGAATTATCCAATGTTGATGATGATATATGTTGTGTGGGAATCTTCATAAAGAGTCCGCCCAAGTTGGACACTGTTAGAGAGGTCGAAAGGTTCGAAGCGAGTCAGATGTAAATCTGTTCGACACATGATGATCATCAGATAAGATCTCGAAAGGTCAAACAGCTCGACTCAATCAAAGAAGCCGACAAATAAGCAAAGTCGCCAGGATAAATAAGCTCGCAAGATAAAGTACAGTTAGCATAAGAGATAAAGCTTATCCCCCAAAAGTCGGGATAAAAATGGAATCAAAATCAAACTGATCGCCGAATCGCTAGAATTTCAGGATTTACTTCCTTTTGAATTTGCAATCTCGGATTGGGCGGGTTTACCTTGTAAATTGTAATACTATAAATACCCTCATTCTCTATGAAAAAGGGGATATAAATTTTATTGAATAACAGCTACAGTAGACGTAGGCACTCAAGTAAGAGGTTGAACCACTTTAAAAATTGTCTTGTTCTATTACTATTATTGATATTTTTTGGTTTATTGCTAATTATCCGTAATCATGTACACATTCGTTCCGATTCCAATAAGGTCAATTGGATCTCTCTAGTTGGTGCGAATTTTTGCATCAACATTTTGACGCTAAAAGGAGGGCCAATCTGCAACAACAACATGTTCTCTAAAGCAACAATCTAACGAGAGATATGGCTCGTACTAGAACATCCAGAAACCAAAAAAGATTAGCGTGAAAACGCAAATCCCACTTAGCATGAAGGCAACAACCACCTACCGCCACTTCAAACACCGCTAATCACCGAAACTCCTAGGGCTGGGCCTGCTAACCCAGAACATGGTGAGCTTGTGAATATGATCAAATCTCTAACCAATGTAGTGCAGGTTATGCAGTAGGATATGGAAGGGATGAAAAGAGAGCAGGAGGCAGAGCTCTACAGGCCAATGTTCACTAAGCCAACCTCGACCGGGTGGAGCCAATAGCGGACTGATAGCTCAGGATCATTTGCATCCAGAAAATCTCAACGAGCTCTCGCTCATTTTACCAGGAGCCAGACACCTTGCCATTCTAACAATTCGGGGAGGCGGCCTGGGAAAAAAGTCATGGGCGAGACTGATCCATGCATGAACACTCGTTCCAAACAGCGAGACGGGAATAATCCGCGTGCTGGTTTTAATCCACGCTCAAGAGAAGCCCGCCCATCGGGCCAAAATAACTACTCTCAGAGTCTTGGTTTTAATCGGATCTGCGAGCAGGATAACACGTATGATAGTACCTACTATCCAAGCCATCAGGCTACGGAATCGCGCACAAGCGCACACAATCCCCTGATTCGAATAGCGGATCTCAAGACTCATTTGGTTGAACAAAAAACCAACAGGGCTCAGAATTTTAATCCCCCAACAAATGAGCTCGAACAAGTGCAAACAATGTTGGATGACTTAAAAGTCCGCCAGGAGAATGCAAATCAGACAGAATCGATTGTAAGTTCGCCATTCTCGGAGGAAATCCTCTAGCCACCACTTCCCTTGGGGTTCAGGGTGCTTGAAATGAAGTATGACGGAAAGGGGGAACCGAAAGAACATATTGATGCATTCAACGATTTTACTGAGTTGCATCAAGTCTCCGATTTGGCGAAGTGTCGATGCTTTGCAATAACATTGGTAGGGGAAGCCAAGAAATGGTACAAGAGGTTTGATACGGGCTCAATCCATACATGGCAACAGTTCGCCTCACTATATCTGCATCAGTTCCAAGCGAGGCTGCAATTTTCAACGCCGCTCAGTTATTTGAGCAACATTCGCCAAGAAAAAGGCGAATCTTCGACTTCTTATTTAAGAAGATTTCAGAGCGAGCTGATTAAGGTCGCCAATACTTCGGAAGAATCAATCAAGACCTTATTAATTTCGGGGGTGAGGCCGCAAATAGAGTTTTGGAACAAGCTGTAATAGGAGGATCATGTGAGCCTGGCACAGTTCTACAGAATAGCTGAAATGCATCAATGAGTGGAGAGCTCGTTAGTAGCTTTGAAAGAGGGCCTATCGGGTAGTAATACTGAGTAGAGATTAGATCGCTCAACGGATAAGAGAAAGGTATAAGATCGGGTTGATAGGCCCCCATTCAATAATAGGCAGAGACAGAAGTTTTGGGAAAAAGAACCAATAGCCCGATTTGCAGAGTACACCCCGTTGGTTGCCTCGTTGTCCCACATTTACAAGACATCTAGAGAGGTGAGAAAAGCTCCCTGATCAGGAAAGATAAAAGCTTCTTCATTTAGAAGGGACCCCAAAAGTACTACCGATTCCACCAAGATATCGGGCACAATACAGATGAGTGCCGAAATTTGAAAGATGCAATTGAGGACTTGATAAGGAGGGGGCACTTAAAAGATTTCGTGCAGAAGGAAGAGAAGGCAAAAAAGTCCGTTCAAAATGAAAAGCCCAAGAGCCTGCCACCTTCGCCTGGCGGCTATAGAGTCAGAATGATATATGGCGGGTCGAGCTCAATAGGCAACTCAAGGCATGCTAAGGAAAGAGATGCTCGAGAGTCCCGGACAGGTTAATACCAAGAATTATGTTTATTGGAACCGTGGGAGGAAGGCCGCAAAAAATATCATTGGGGAACAACGAAGTGATAGGTTTTACAAAAGAAGAATGCGAACAGTACCCCAAGTATACTCGCGATGCTATAGTAGTGACCACAGTGATCGGGAACAGCCAAGTTTTCTGACTGATGATAGATAATGGGATTGCGGTAAATGTTTTTTTCCTTGAAGCATTCCGCGAGATGAGATTTCCAAAGCACCATCTGAAGCCATGCTCGATTCCAATTTACGGTTTCATTGAGGATAGTTTACTCCCCAAGGGAACAATTGACCTTCCAATGACCATAAGGGAAGGTGACTGGATAAGGACGGAGATGCAGGAATTTATCGTGGTAGACTGCCTGACAACTTCCAATGGGATTTTGGGCAAGCCATTCTTAGATGATTTCGAAGCGGTTGATTCAGCCCGCTGTTGAGTTGTCAAGTTCCCAACTGATAATGGGATCAGGGTCCTTAGAGGCTCGATTGACAACGCCAAGAGTTGTTATAACAAAGCTATGGCAGCGGCTATTAAGTGGCCCATATTGAAGACTATGGTCATATCAGAAGCCAGCCAGCAAATTGGGCCAATAAAAGACACTATAGATCCTCATCTTCACAAGGAAGACCCCGCAGCGGGCCCTACTGAAGAGCTGCGGGATATCTCAGTTAGTGTGAAGACCCCATAAGAGTATTGAAGATTGGGAGCGGGCTGAATAAGGAACAAATGGATAGTTTGGTTGGGTTCCTCAAAGAGAATCTGGATGTATTCGCCTGGGTGCATGCGGATATGGTGGGGATTCACTCTAACATAATGTGCCATAGACTGAAAATCGACCATGTAGGGAAACCAATTCGGCAGAAAAGAAGGTTGATGGATGCAGAACGATCTTAGGAACTAAAGGATTAAGTTGACAAGCTATTAAACATCAACTTCATCAGGGAAGTAAGGTATCCGAACTGGCTAGCCAATCCGGTACTGGTGAAAAAATCCAACGACAAGTGGCATACTTGCATGGATTTCACCGACTTAAACAAAGCATGCCCGAAAGATAGTTTCCCGCTACCCGGGATTGATCAGCTCGTCGATGCAACAATCGGGCATACGTTACTGAGCTTTATGGATGCATACTCGGGATACAATCAAATCCCTATGTATCAGCCCGACGAGGAAAACACTTCATTTATTATTAACTGTGGTCTTTATTGTTACAAGGTGATGCCTTTTGGTTTGAAAAATGCAAGGGCAACTTATCAAAGTCTAGTCAACATGATGTTCGCCGAGCAGATCGGCAAAACCATGGAAGTGTACATCGACGATATGCTCGTTAAATCAAAAGAAGGACGAAAATTAAGCAAGTTAAAGGTTGACATGCCGAGTTGCAGCCCTCAGCCGATTCGTTTCAAAAGCGACGGACATATGCTTACCATTCTTTGAGGAACTCAAGGGGATTAAGAAGTTTGAATTGACCGAGGAGTGTGAGAGAACGTTTCAGGAGTTGAAGAAGCACCTCGGTCAGCCTCCTCTGTTGTCAAAGCCTATTTTTGGTGAATCCCTTCTCTTGTATCTGACAGTGTCTTTCTTTGCCGTCAGTGCAGCTTTAATGACGGAAGAGGCAGGGATTCAATGGCCTATATACTATGTGAGTTGAAGATTAGTCGATGCAGAAACAAGGTATCTAGAGATGGAGAAATTGGTTCTGGCTCTAATAGTGGCATCACGAAAGTTACGGCCTTATTTCTAGGCGTACACTATCCACCTGTTAACCAATTTCCCCCTGAGGAAAGTGCTATAAAAGCCTGAAGCATCAGCCAGGTTGATTCAGTGGTCGTTGGAATTAAGTCAACACGACATTAAATATTTGCCAAGAACTACGATCAAGGGGCAAGCTCTAGCCGATTTTATTTTCGAGTTCTCCTACCAATGGCGGATCCACTTAAGGACAAGTGGGGACCACGATCCCCACTCAACCTTTTAAAAATTTCAAAGAGGAAATAACTTATTCCCACCCAAACTATAGCATTATTCTAAGTTCCCACCCCTACTATCACTTATTCCAAATTCCCACCCTTAAACCTTAGACTTTTGATTTTTTTTTTTTGGGTAATTAGACTTTTGATTTTTTTACAATAGAAAAATTGGATGATCATGTAAAAACCTGAAAATGCCCCCACAGTTATTAAATATACCCATAATAACATTGACTAATTCAAAAAGTGATTGAAACATAGTTTATTGTGATTGGAGATTCCACAGTTATTAAATATGAAAATTGCAGTAGAACAATAAAATTTAAAAAGTGATTGAAGCATAATTTATATTGATCAATATTTTTGTATTAACAGCCAAATGAATAATAAAAGGAAAAAAAAAAAAAGAACATTGTAAAGAATTATGCAGTTTTACATATTTTCACTTAATTTAGTTATTCTACACTTTAATGTTATTCTGGGTATATTTAATAATTATGGGGGCATTTTTGGGTTTTTACATGACCATCCAATTTTTCTATTGTCAATAAATAAAAAGTCTAATTACCCAAAAAAAAAATCAAAAATCAAAGGTTTAAGGGTAGAAATTTGGAATAAATGATAGTGCGTGTGGAAACTTGGAATATTGCTATAGTTTGGGTGGGAATAAGTTATTTCCTCATTTTCAAATTATATAAAAAAATTATATTTATTTTAATAAATTAATAAGTTGACCCCACTCAATTTTTAAAAATTTCATTATATAAAAATATTTATATTTATTTCAATAAATTAATAAATGGTCCCCACTCAACTTTTAAAATTTTCATATTATATAAAAATGTTTATATTTATTTTAATAAATTAATGTAACTTTACCCTTTTCATTATGAGTAAGACTAGTTTTACAACAACTTCTCACAACAATTCACATCACATCGAAAAAAAAAAAAATCTGGACCCTTAGATTAATATATGGTATAAGATTGTTGTGAGAATTATTGTGAAGCTAGTATTTTTGTTTCATTATAAAGCAAAAGTCAAATCTCTTTCTCTAGTCCCCACAAGCAAACGAAAGTATGAAACCATTTTCCTTTTTTTTTTCATTTTTCCTTTTCACGACCTTCTTACTGCTTCTTTTCAATAATAATACTCCTTTAATCCTCTGCTTATTCGCTAAGCAAGATTCTAATTTCAATTTACTTTCATTTTTCTTGATCTCCGCTTCACGAATTCGCATACATCAGTTTCGTTTAATCACATGTACTATTCATCTTCTATTGAATCAGGACCGTTAGTTGATTCATCGGAAAATGTAGGTGAAAATTTATTATTTGTTGATAATTATATTAACTATTAAATTGTTGATAGACTAACCTGTTTCTATTCTCAATTTGTGATCAGAAAAAGGAAATTAATTTCTAAATTTAGTAAATAACTTGAATACTACAAAAATAGAAAAAGAAATCAAATTTAAAAGAAGCGAATTTTTGCCAAATAAGTAATAATGTGAGTTAATTAATAAATATGCCTAAATAAAAATATTTTTAGCATATATAATAAGTTTTTGGTTCTTGGCTCTGCATCAAATGGTTAGTAGACTGAACTACTGAAGAAGTTCTAAATTGACTATATTTTATCGCTTAAAGAGCGCTTTTGTAAGACTTTGTTAAACTTATGTCAACATGTCTTTAGTGTATGAAATAATTTCTCATTTTTAGTTAATTGGATCCATATGGTAGTTATCTGTTTTCTTTCTTCTGTTGGCAAAACTACTAATCTATAGTCTATATAATTGTTTTATGATACATTAGATAGAAGTGTTGATGAGTGAGTATTGTCATACTGTTGGTATAAAGTTTGGTGTTTCGTTGTACTCCTCGGGTTGAACTGTTTTATATTGTGATAGATATGCAACTTCAAGAACTTAACACTCGTTTCACTGAGGTTAGTATTGAGTTGCTTTTTTATATGACATGTTTAGATCCAAGTCATTCATTCTCTACTTTTGAAAAACATAAGTTGATCCATTTTGCCCAGTTTTATCCATCTGATTTTTCTGCACTTGAGTTGACGGTACTTGAGAACCAGGCTGAGACTTATGTTATTGACATGCGTTCTTGTGAAGAACTTTCTGAGTAACAAGGAATTGGTGATTTGGCTAAGAATTTAATTCGGTTTAAAAAAGACATTTTGTATCTGTTAGTTTATAAGCTTGTGAAACTTGTATTGGTTTTACCAGTTGCGACTGTGATCGTTGAAAAGGTTTTTTCTGCAATGAATTTTGTGAAAAGTCTGTTACGTAATCGAATGGGAGATCAATGGATGAATGATTGTTTGGTCACCTATATTGAGAAATATGTATTTGATACAATTGAGGATGAGATGATTGTCCAACGTTTTCAGGATATGAAAACTCATCGAGGACAATTGTAGAAAAAAATGTTTTAATTTTACAAAAATTGTGTTTTTTGAAGATATTTATTTGTATTTTGTAAACTTTTTGTTGAAGTTCATCATAGTGAAAAAAATATGGTTATGATTGATTTTATTTTAGTTTATTTTTTGCCCCCATCGGATGAAATTCCTAGATCCGCCACTGTCTCCTACCAGCCCGGAAAGGGGATGGTACCTGTGGAGCCAAACAGCAACGAGACCATCATTTCAAAAAATGTTGAGGCAGAGTTAAACTGGCAATGGAAGCTATTTTTCGATGGTTCCTCAAATGAGAACGAAGCTGGAGCTGAATTGTTGTTAGAAAGCCCCGAAGGAGCGAAGTTTTGGGCTGTTGTGAAATTTGAGTTCCCCACTTCGAATAATGAGCTGGAGGCCTTTCTAGCGGGGATAGGGCTGGCAGAAGAAATGGGTACGGAGTTGCTCATAATCTTAAGCGACTCGCAGCTCGTGGTGAATCAAGTAATAGGAGAGTATCAGGCCAAGGAAGAAAGAATGACCGCTTATTTACAGAAGGTAGAGCTCGAGCTCGAGCTTGAGCTAGAGCCCTTCAAAAGTTATAAAATTCAGCAGATTCCTAAGGAACAGAATTCAGTGGCTGATGCTTGAGCTCGCCTGGCCTCATCAATGAGAGATGAATCAGCAGACTCGATACCGGTGAGAATCCACCAGAGGTCAAGTATTAGCCTGACAAATGGAACAATGGAGATAGTCCATCGATATAGCTGGATGGATCGAATTAAAGCCTATCTGGAGAAGGGCGAAGTGCCCGAAGATAGAAACGAGGTGCGCACTTTGCGGGTAAAATCAACTCGATATGTGCTTATCAATGATCAGATATACAAACGAGGATATGACACCCCGCTGCTTAAATGTGTTGATAGGGAAGAGGCAAACTATATCCTCAGAGAAATTCAAGAGGGAATATGTGGAAATCACTCTGGTGGGTGAGCCTTTTCTTATAAAGTGTTGTGCCAAGGTTACTATTGGTCAACTGTCTATGAAGATGCAACAAACTTTTTTCGCAAATGTGACAGATGCCAGAGGTTCGCGGATATTTCGTGAGCACCGCCACAAGAGCTCACTACCTTAACTAGTCCATGACCTTTTACAGTCTGGGGAATCGACTTGGTAGGCCCGCTACCCCAAGGAAAGGGCGGGGTCAAGTTCCTTATGGTGGCAGTTGATTATTTCACCAAGTGGGTGGAAGCCGAGTCTTTAGCCATAGTAACATCGAGCAGAATGAAAGATTCTGTGTACAAGAATATCATCTACCAATTTGAGCTCCTCATACAATTATAACAGACAATGGGAAGCAGTTCGACAGTGAGGAGTTCATTTCTTTTTGTGATGGGATTTGCATTAAGAAGAGTTTCTCTGCTATTTATCGACCTTAAGGAAAAGGCCAGGTCGAGGCTGTGAACAAAGTAATCAAGCACACTATGAAGAAAAAGCTCGACGCCCTAAAAAGGAGATAAGTTGCTGATCTGCCCGAAGTTCTGTGGTCCTATAGAACTACAGCGAGGACGTCGACTGGAGAAATCCCATCTCGCTTGCTTATGGTTGCGAGGCGATGGCCCTTGTTGAAGTCGAGGTGAAAACTTAATGGAAATGTTTGATGAGGATGTCAATGATTCTCTTATGAGACTAAAACTCGATTTGATAGATGAATATCGGATAAAGTCGCAGATAAGGCTTGCATCTTACCAACAACGAGCTAAGCGATATTTCAACTCAAAAGTTAAGAATCGGGAGTTTGAGAAGGGGGATCTAGTTCTAGGAAGAGTAGTGCTCGCTTTGAAGGAGTCGAGCTGGGGGGTGCTCAACTCGAAATGGGAAGGCCTATTTAGAATTTATGAGAAAATAAGGCCAGGGACTTTTCACCTGGAACACTTGAATGGGACAACAGTTTTGCGAGCATGAAACGCCGAACACTTGAGAAGGTACTATTAATGACCTCGCTAAAGGTAGCTTAAATTTGTTCTTGTAAAATTCCTTTTCTCATTTGTAATCAGGCTGAGTCCGCCCTTTATTTTAATAAGAGGTATTATTCAATACTTGTGCTTTGTATAGTTGTGTTTATTTTAAATTCATGCAAAAGATCGAAGTGTGAGCTCGCTTGGCGAGATAATATTAACCGCGCCAAAAAGCTAACCCATTGGGTTTAAAGCCCGATCCCGGCGATTTGTATCTTGAGAATTAACCGAGAAAAACACGTCGAGAATAGATCGGCTAAACTTGGCGACCTAGACTTAAAAGTGTTTTAACACAAACTAAAAGTTGTCGCAAGATCCAAGATCTTTTTCAACACTTGGAAAATTATGGGAAAAAAAACTCAAAGTAAATCCAAGCAATAAAACAGTCCGACTTCGAGGAGACACGAAGATGCAAACATGGCAAAGAACTAACAACTCGAAAATAAAGAGAATCTTGTTTAGAACAAAACTGCTAGTTTCCATTGCAAAAGGGGAAAGCTCGAAAATAGCGAGTACTTACATATAAAAAAATGAAAATTAGTTCATTACAAAAAAAAAAAGGGAAAACTAAGCGATCGGGGGAACAACGTCCTCATTAGTCTGATCGGGCAGAAAAGTAACAGCGGGGTCCCCCTAGGCTTGCACTTGTGCACCTCCATCAGTTTGCTCAGGGTTAGTTTAAATGGCATGATACCCCGATTCTTTATTCTACCCGTTGAAGAAGTTGTCGTCTGCATCCTCCTCCGATTCACTGCTCTCAAAATTGAGCTCTTCACCCTCGGGCTCACCAACCCCGCCCTCTTCGACTTCGGGCTCATTGTCCTCCGGGTACACAAAGGTGCCCTCGGAGGCCTTGCACTGAAGCCGCTCAATTTCAATCCAGTATTGTTTGGGGAGGAAGGAGAAGTCTCTGTCAGGGTCTGCCTCAAACATCATTGTGACAAGATTCAGCTACGTCTCCCAGAGGTCGACTTCATACCTCATCTTGGCTTCTTTAACAACGGCCTTGAGGAGAACCACTTTGACTTTTTTCTCGTCGCGTGCCTGTTTGACGGAAAACAAAACGTGAGATTGGTCGCTATATCTTTTGTCAAGCCAGAGCGCGTAATATTAAGATTTTTTCAAATCGGCAGTAAACTTCTCATTTTCGGACACAAGCTTCCCCATTTCAACTCCGAGGACATCCTTCTCGGCGAAAACTTTATTTTTTGTAGCCTCAGAAGCTGCGAGCTTGTCCTCGAACTCTTTATTTGCGTCATCACTGGATTTTTGAGATTTCTCCAGCTCGGCTTTCAAGTCTTTTATTTGTTTGTGCAATTGGCGGACTTTGTCCCAAGCCGTATCTTTGGAACGAAGTGCGGCCTGAACAACCTCACCCGGACTCTCAACAGTTTGATATTTATCCTGATAAAGATGGCCGAGCATGCAGTTCACCTGAAAAAACAATGAGCTGCAAGTAAGGAAAAAGCAAAGGGAGAGAGTCAAGAGAAAGAACAGGGTCAACCGGGTATATTTACCTTGCTCAAAGCTTTGGCCACACGCAAAAGCTGATGGTGAGCGGGCAGAGCCTTGTACTCCTCAAAAAGTTTGTCGGAGACGTAATCTTTGGTCACCATTGGCCGCAGGCGACCTTATCAGGAAGGGAGAGAATGAGTGCATCCAACTCCATCTCATCGATATCTTCTTAAAAGCGGGCTGAGGCCGACGCCCTCAGCTCTTTCCCTTGGAGCTCGAAAACAATTCATCTGCGCTCCTTTTTCGTAGGCCTGTCTATTTTTCTTTCCCTGATCTCTTCGCTCTCGAGGTGCCTGGGTGCTCGCCCCTGGCCCGTTTGGTTCCAGTGATTCCTTGAGTAGCAGGAGCCTCCAAGGTTGCAGAAGCAACCAAGGCGATCAAAGGAGAAACAAGAGAGGTCACCGAAACGGCGGAAGAAATCACCGGAGCAGTGGATGAGTCCCCTGGAATGGCGGTCGAGATCGACACGGTTTTGGGGCTGATTTTAGTCGCCCCGGTCGAGCTTTCACCCTTCTTCGAGGACAATTTGTTCTTGTAGTTTGAAGGTCTTAGGACAACTTTTGATCTTGCAAACATAACTCCCAAATGAACGGAGTTCGAGCAATGAAAACACAAAAAAGGGCGAGCTGAAAAACTTAGTCCTCATTTTGCGAGGAAGGGAGATATAGACTAGTGTAAATTTGGAGGTTGGTTGGTAGAATTCGTAAGCCACCAAATTGGAGAGGTGGACAAGTTGAGCAACCTCACGTTGGCTTTCAGAGAGGTCGCTGAAGTGAGCTAACCGAGAAGAATTGAAGTTCACAGAGGGATTTCGGTCACGGTTCGCTGAAACAATGAAAAGGAAGTTAGAAAAAAAAACGCGCCGCAAAAGTATAAAAGGGGGGCTTACAAGCATTTCCCTGAAGGCGCCATCAGCGCTGCGGGCGAATAAAAAGTAATCGGAGTCCCAATTTTTTACTTTTCTGAGGATTTTGGATAATCCCCTGAAGTTTTTCCTACCGGTCTTCGATAGATAAAAAGTGTCGTCCTGACCCTTTTTTAGTTTGTACAAAAACTCGAGCTCATCGATTGTGAGGTCGCCGATGTTATATACTTTAAAGGCAATGTATAATCCTATAATTATGAGGTAGGAGTTCGCCGAAAGTTGGAGAGGGGCGACGTCATAGTAATCGACGACGCTCAAGAGAAAAGGGTGCAACGTAATAGAAAGCCTGCATCTAAGTAAGGTTTCAGAGATTGCGGACCAACCCGCCAGTGGCAATTTTCTCAAATGCCCTATCGGAACCATGAGGGGAGTTGAGATAGAATTTTTTTTTTTGGATTCGGGCGAGGTCCTCCTCAAAAATCGAGGAGAACGGTTCTTTTTTCAAAGCAGTTTGGGATTACGGGGTTATGAAATCTATGGAATTGTCGGACTGATTGCTCGAGCCCGCATCAGAGGCGACCCCACCATCACCAAACAGCTTGTCCATGCTAGAGCCACTGGAGCTTGACTTCGACATGGGGACTTAGACACCTGAAACACGAATAAACAAGTGTAAGTGTCGAGCCTGAAAGCCGAAAACGTAAACACTTGTATTAGGTCCAAGTGTCAAAAGAGCTCGCCAGCGAGCTCTTTGGAAGTTGTCACTCCCATTTGGATTGAAACACAGATTCTGGTGACAGAATCCGATCACTGAACTGCCATTATCTGGTTATTTTCTCGGTAAAGAAACCCAGAAGGCCTTAAACAACTAGTCCTACAATATCAATTACCTTGTTTATGCATTCATAAATAAAAAAAAAAATTGTACACCAACAACAATAGCAAGAGGAAAGGAATAAACGACTTACCGGAAGGTTTGAAGACGTAGATGGCCAGAAAAGAGGAAGTTAGAAAGCTTGAGAGAATGCAGTAAGTGATATTGTAAAGATTGAGCAAGTGATACAGTGAAAGAGAAAACTAAATCGCCCTTATTTATAGTGAACAAGGGCCTAAGTGGGAACAAATCTCAGTCATTGAATTGGCGAACAAATCATGGCCCTTTTATCGTGGAGGCGATCTCAACCACTCAGACGGGACACGTGTCGACGATCCAAGAAAATAGCGTAACCGTCGAGCCCCATAATGGTAACCCCTGACACACAAGGCGACATCCACGCACGTGTCCAGTTGTCAGTAAAATTGAAACGGCGACTGCATTAAATGTGACAAGATAGCCCGACAGTCATCGAGATAAACGATTCTAAATCCTGACACTACAAGAAAACTACGGTTTACTGACGGAAATTTCGGTCGGTAAACAAAAAAAATCCATCGGTAAACCAAGTTAACAACGGATTTGAAACAGACATCAGTTGATAGTTAAAATGATCATCGTTAACAATTCAACAACGGAAAATCAAATCCTTCATTACTTAACAACAGATTGTTCTGTCATTAAACACACAATAATCCGTCTCTAAAACGTGGAACGAAACTGATTAGAACGACTTATTGGAGACGGAAAATTCGTTGCTAAACCGTCGTTATTTAGCAACGATGTTAGATATCGTCGTTAACATTCCGTCGTGAATCTGTCAGTATATGGGAGTGGAATTTTGCCACGTGTGCATTAGTAAACTGTCGTTAACACGTTGTTAATTAACGTCAGACTAACGACGTTAAGTATCGTCGTTAAAATTCCTTCATTAATTCGTCGCTATATGAGAATGGAATTTTGCCACGTGTGCATTAGTAAATTGTCGCTAAGCCGTCGTCAATTAACGTCAGATGAATGACGTTACGTAGCGTCATTAAATATCCGTCGTAAACCCATCGCTACATGGAGGGAGAAATTGGTCACGTGTGCATCAGTAAACCGTGGTTAAGCTGTCGGTAATTAACGACTTAATATGTCATTGTTATTCCATCGTTCAAATAATAATAATAATTTTTTTTTTGGTTATTTAATATTTAAATTTTTGTAATGAATTTTTTTTATAACTATTTATTTAGGGGAATAAAGAACAAATTGAGTAGAAAAAAAGGTATAAATAAATATAGAAAATAAATGTATATACATGAAAGTGCAGTAAAAAAAATCTCACTAATAATAAATAAAAATTAAAAAATAATAATCGTCATGTGGAGGGGGTGTTATCGTCCTCATCAGGTGGAGTCCGAGATGGAGTAGGAGGCATGCCCATGCTAGAAATCAAGGCTTGGACCTAGTCCTCCATCTGTCTCCTTTACGCTTGCCCATGCCTCTACTCTTTCGTCTACCCTCTGCTCAAAGGTGGCAAATATATCGTGATGTGAGTCAAGTTGTGCTTGTAAACTCTGCAATCGTGCATCACGCTCAGCTATCTCAGCCTGAAAACGTGCCACCTTAGGCGCAGAAGTCTAAGCAGAAGTGGTACTTGACTCTGAACAGGCAGTTGCTGAAGAACTAGCCCTATCGTAGTACACAGATGCCTAAGAGCCAAGTCCATAGACCCTCTGCTTCTTCTCCCCATCGGCAACCTTAAAATATCAGGCTGCCTGATCTACTTCAGTAGAGCCTCTAGAGCCAACCGCCGCCTGGGACATTTGCTCCTGTAACATGGCATTAAACCTATCCTGCAATAACATATAAAATTTAAACACAAGTTAGAAACATAAAATTATATGCATAAGCACTTTAATTAATATTTTTAAAATGATGTAACAACTTACACTTGTTTGTCTTGCCTTCTCATCCACAAAATTTATCCCATCACCCTTACGCGTGTGGGCATGCATAAAGACTTCAATTGGGTTTGGTCGACGACCCAATGTCTTCTCCAGTACGCAACAAAAGAGCTCATTAATAAATGATATTTATAAAGTAATGTACACAAAGCATATATAATGTAAACAAAAGTTGAATTCAAACTTACAATAGCCTCTGCATGCTCAGTGTGGGACCGAGACCCCCCCGTATGTAACGAAGTTCTTGCGGGACTCAGTCGATTATTGGAATTTTGCTGACTGATCCTCTGAAACTCCGGTGTGCCCCATATGGCCCTAAACTGATCCCACTGCTGCTCGGTTAGATAATTAGGCTTTTCATTTTTGTTCCTTATGGTATTTAGGAGGTCATTGTATCAACTTCTTCTTCCAAGTTATCTTAACAACAACCTCGTTCACTTCATCCCATCGATAATGTTTCTACAAAACAATAAATATTATCAAATTTTATTATTATTTGTAAATGAAGTTGACAAAAAATAATAAATGGTAATATTTTTTTGTCAACTTACCCTGAACTCCTCAAAATAAAATTCTAAGGTAGGATGTGAAATGGTCTTCCAAGTATGGATGGCATCGTCTATCCTCTCCTTGAAAATAGAAGTAATAATATGCGATATGGCATTGGATGGATACATCCTAACATAATTACTTACAAGTTAAACGCTAGAATAATTAAAAATGAAGTTAAATAAGTAATAATTTAAAATTCGATTAAATACTTATTGGTTGCCAACACACCGAATCGCCCATCTCAAATCTCTGTCAATGTTACTACCCGTCGAGGGTGTAACATGTCCGGACGACTCAGTTGTCATCCTGTGGGGACTCTCTGGAATGCCAGCGGAAGAGGTGTCAGGGTCGTCCTGAATATCCCTGAGGGTCGATGCAGGTGGATGTATCTTAACAGCAGGCCCACTGGAGGTGGTCGGTGTACTATGACTCTCGCCTCCACGGGCTCCAGATCTACCTCTAAAAGTTCGGCTACCCGACCTGCCACTGCGAGATGAAGTCCCCTCAGCGGATCCATCTCTGCCTGTACCCCTAGCCATATCTGCATACATTGAAATCAAACATATTAAGTTTTCATAAATTTTGTATAAATTTGTGGAATATTTAGACAATATACAATGTAGAATTAAAACTCACACAACCAACAGAACCAGACAAACCAATATAACACGTTTACAAATTTGGGCATGTAAATTAATCTTATACCCTAAACCGCAATTTAATGTATAATATTTTAACATATTATACATTAATACATTAAAAGGTTCTATTTATATAATTTTTACAATGCGTCCTAAATAAACATTGAATCGAATCATGAACCCAACAATTCAACATTACACTTTATTTCATTACAACGTAAGTTTCAATTAAAAATATTAATGGCAACTATACTATTCTGAATCATCAGATACGTATACATCCTGATCATCTTCAGTCTCATCGTCTGTTGCCCAATTAGATTCACCTTTATCCTCTTCATCAACATCATTATCCTCATCATCCATATCTATCAAAACACCATTTGCATCATTTAAAGGATCCGACGCATCTAAAACACACCTCCGACATATTGTTCTCAGACTTAATATTCAATAACCTAGCAACAGCCGACAACTGTGTGTGGCTTTCACACCCAGGCCATAATGGTTCCTCATCT
This sequence comes from Toxicodendron radicans, assembly GCA_009867345.2. Taxonomy (NCBI): domain Eukaryota; kingdom Viridiplantae; phylum Streptophyta; class Magnoliopsida; order Sapindales; family Anacardiaceae; genus Toxicodendron; species Toxicodendron radicans. The sequence continues at coordinate 3,562,988 of WYDK02000041.1, read as the reverse complement.
CTGTGAAACATCTCATACAATCTCTCAGTTGATGGCTCTGGTATCTCTTCGTCAGTAACATCGTAGTTTGGGTCAAAGCCAAGACCAATCGCATCAATTACCATGTGGCGGTATAGATTAGATGGTCCTTCATCTACTGGGACATTAGTGTTCAACTGTGGCTCATTGTAGCCTACAGTAACCAATGGTTCCCCATGGCAAACTCATTGATAGTAGTCCTTCACAAACCCATTCCTCATAAGATCCAACTTAACTTCATCAACCGCTCTAAATCTTCTATTCTTACACTTACAACATGGACACCTAATTTTGTCACCATCCATGAAATTCGGGTGCCCGCATGCAAACTCCACAAAGCCTCCGACACCATTCAAAAAGTCAGGAATTATAGATATACGTCCTTTTGTAAACCTATTATACATCCATTCCCAATCCAATCTCATTGCATCTGTGTCACAGAAAATTAAGGGATTCTAGGTTTAGCAAATTGATTACCAACAACCTATGCCCTAAACAAACTAACCCTCGAAGCGGTTAGTGTTCAACAGAACCCAAACTTCTTCACCACCCCACATAATTTAGGGAGGGTTTAAGTGAATTTCTACCATAAAGTAGGTTGTATGTGTGTGTGTTTGTGTGTGTGTGATGTATACAGACACAAACACAGATCACATCATTATGTTACAAGAGAGGTTAGGTTGATTAATGTATCTTTCTGCACCAGTTAAAGAGGTATGTTCCATACAGAGCACCAGTTTGTTCTTAATGATATATAAATTATGAAATTACATGATTCGGTGGGAAGAGAGCATTGAAATGATTATAGAGAAGTTAAATGATAAAGGATGCAGAGTTCCTGAAAACTATGAAACTTTCAGTTGTGTTGCTATCTATCGCCTTGGTCTAGTCCTTCCAGATGTTGACTGGGTAAGTTTTAAATTCATAAGAATACAAAATAACTTAACTGACTCAGTCAACTTCTTTTGAATTCTTTGAATGTTACAACTTACCTAGCAAGTATCGGGGAGGACTCGACCTAGACGACGGATAACAACACGACTGAAAGTTTCATAGTTTTCAAGAACACATCCTTTATCATTTAACTTCTCTATAATCATTTCAATGCTCTCTCCCCACTGTATTATGCACTGTAGAGCACATAAAATGCAAGGAGTCCAAAGAAAGTTGCTATGAGGAAACAAGAAATTACCGATTTTTCGCAATTCCAAACTTTTATTATTAATTGTGCATCAATACAACCTATCAGTGCATTATGAAGAACCACAATAGCAACTCTTCTTTTTAATATTTCCATCTGAATCATGAACCTGATCTATGACATAATTGTAGTGATGAGTAAGCTCTTGCAAGGGAGGGCATTCCTGCAAGAACATTCCTCCCTTGCAAGAGCTTACTTATCACTACAATTATGTCATAGATCAAGTTCATGATTCAGATGGAAATATTAAGAAGAAGAGTAGCTATTCTGGTTCTTCAAAATGTACTTGTAGGTTGTATTTTAATGCTGATTAATAATAAAATTCTGGAATGGCGGATAAATAGTAATTTCTTGTTTCCTCACAGTAACTTTCTCTGGACTCCTAGCATTTTCAGGTTCTAACTCCAGTCTGTGCACGAAGATGAGCATGTATACTTATGTTTGTATGTGCATACATATATGTTAAAATGCATTATTATGTCTAATTTGTTTGTTAGAAGCTGACCTGTATGTATGAAGCTTAACTTGTTATATTAATTGTTCGCCCACAAACTGCATTATTATGTACTATATATATACTCTTCAAGCCCAATTACTACTAATTTTTACCCATTTCATTTAGTTCCTTGTTAGTATGAATTTGATCTTATAAATCATATGGAATGGGCCTAATCTAAGGGGTAAATATATATATTAGTGTTTATATATATAGGCTCACCATCCATATATTCATACCCTAAACTAAAACCCAATAAACTAAAACGAAAACCTGGGCCTTACCTTAATAGGCCCACCATCAATATAATTATGCCCCAACCCATTTCCCTTCTTAGAGCCAGATTTAAGACAGTAAGGTCATCATTTAATTCAACTAAGACATGCAAACCTTCTTCTATAAGTGTATCAATTGGTTGACATGCTGACATACCTGTTTCTTACTACACATCTAAGGCATACTTTCTTTGTGATAGAAAGATACCTTTGTTAGATCGAGACATTTCAATTCCAAGAAAATATTTCAAAGAACCTAGGTCTTTCATCTCAAATTCTTTTGACAAGTACTTTTGCAGAGCTTTCCTTTCTTCTAGATCATTTCCTGTAACCATCATACCATCCACATATACAATAAGTGTAGTGATATTTCCTTATTGTTTTTAAGGAACAGTGTGTGATCTGAATTGCTCTAATGGTAGCAAAAAAACTTATAGCTTTGGTGAACCTCCCAAACTATGCCCTCAGAGATTACTTTAACCCATACAGTAACTTCTTTAACTTACATACCTTTTGGCTATGCTTCCCTGGTAAAATACACCCTGGTGGAGGATACATATAGATCTCTTCAGACAATTCTCCATGTAGGAAATCATTCTTCACAACAAAATGTTGTAATGGCCAATATAGGTTTGTAGTTAACGATAATAAGACACGTACCGTGTTGATTTTAGCTACATGCACAAATGTCTCTTTATAGTCTATCCATGAGTTTGACTCTTTGAGTGTACCATTTTGCTACAAGTTTTGCTTTAAATAGTTCAATTGTACCATCAGCTTTATACTTCATAGTGTAAACCCATCGACATCCAATGGTCTTCTTTCCCGGTGGATGATCAACAAGTTCCTATGTTCCATTCTTATGTAACAAATTCATTTCTTCATTCATAACAGCTTTCCATTTTGGATTATTTAATACTTCCTGCACACTATTTGGAATAGATATATCAAATAATTGATTCATAAACGATACATTTGATTCTGACAGATGATGGTTAGACACATAATGACTCATGGGGTATTTAACCTTACTAGATAATTCAGGTTCGTATGTTGGTTTAAGAATCCCTCTAGTACTACGTGGTGGTACCTGTTTCTTAATTGATTAAGACTCTAAATCAGGAACATTCTCACCAAGAGATTGGTATAGCATATCAGGTATAATGGACTCGAACTAAGTTCCTCGGATGAGTTTGAGATTTGCTCCATATTTTCATTATTACTTACATCCAATGCATCTTCTTATTAATCAACTGGCCCAATTTGTGAGTCATGGTCCAGTGCATCCTCTTGTTGATCAACTGGCCCAATTTGTGAATCATGGTTGCTACGATCCGAACTTTCACTCTTTACGTTCTCCACATCTTGAACAACATAATCAAGAGTCTGGATTTCTTCTTGACAATGCTCCCCCTGAAATTCAGACTCAAAGGAAAAATACATCAAGTCTTCATGGAAAACAACATCCATTGTTACAAACATTCGTTAAGTTAGAGGATGATAACAACGATACCCCTTCGAATGAACACCATACCCAACAAAAACACATTTTAATGCCCGAGGAGACAACTTGTTTCATTGATGTTTATGGAGATGTACAAATGCAACACAACAAAAAATATGGGGAGGTTGGTTTGTGACTATCAGAGCCTTAACTGTTTTAGCAAGAGCCTGGAATAGTGTTTGGAACTCAGTAGAGTTGGACGGTACCCGATTGATTAAGTAGGCTACAGAAGTGAGTGTTACTCCACAAAAAGATAACAACATATGAGTTCCTATTAATGAGACACGGATAACCTCCAATAAGTGCCGATTTTTTTGTTTAGCAACACCATTTTGTTGGGGTGTGTCGGGACAAGTAGTTTGATGAACAATACCATGTTCTGCCAAATATTGCTAAAAGTCAGAACTTTGATATTCTCCACCATTGTCACTCCAGAGAACTTGAACATTGCACTATACTGAGTACGACATTTTGTGAAATCTTTGAAATACTAAATTAACCTCCCCCCC
>WYDK02000041.1:3474685-3487466 GCA_009867345.2 Toxicodendron radicans | reverse complement strand
ATATATATATATATGTTTTGGGATGTTAGGTCGAAATGCATTTATAGACCTCCCTTTGTTTGGGATGATGGGACCTCCCCTTGTTTGTTTCTTTTTATCTAGATAAGAATAATAGATCCATCTTATTATTAATTTGGTTTGACTATAAACTCTGCAGCACTGCAGCACTCATGGACCAAACACTATCTCCCAAAAATCAAAACAAAATACCACCAGCTATGGCAGTATCAGCCCCTTTTTTTTACCATGGAAATGCTTGCCGACCTCTACTTTCAAGCTAGCTAGAGTATTGAGGGTTTAAGGAAGTCGGCTAAATATTAAATGTTGATGCCTGATTTTTACACTTAACAAATAAAGAAACATGTAGGTCAGTGCGAACTCACATTTGTTAGGTTAATTGGTTAAGATGATTGATTCATTTAACAGTTAGTTAATTGAGAATAGAAATAAATGAACACGTTCAATTTTATAGTGCTTCAGAGATTAGATAACAACTTATACATCTATTGTTAATATATTGATTATAGGGTTACAAAGTGTAATTGTAACGATAAGAGTGAGCAAACTCAGTAATTCTAGAAAGAAAAATATTATTTGAGAGCTCTTGTATTGATTTCGTAGAGAGAAGATCATTATTAAATGTTGAATGAAACTCTCTATTTATAAGAGAGAAACTTGGGGTACCATTTAGTGTTGTGATGTCACAGATCGTCAGGTGTTCTAAAAACCTTCTTTAAGCTTCTTTTATGGGACACCTATGGACTTTTGAGGAGTTTTAAAGGAAAAATGTTGGACATATGTAATCACGATACAAATGATGTCATCAACAGACATGTGTCGCGATCTGACAGGTCGGGTGATATCATCACTATTCACCACTTTATTTTACTCGCAACATTAAACATCTCATAAAGTCGATTGATTCTTTGTTGATGGACCTCTTTAACGTAATTAAGGGCCCGTTTGAAAAATCACTTGATAATTGGAATTGAGTGCAATTGGTGGGAATTACTAGGTTAGACATGTTTGTTTAACCAAGTAATTAATTGGTTATAGTGTAATTAATGGTAATTGGAGCCTCAATTACACTCTCTAATTCTTATAGGGGGTTGTGAATTGTGTGTAATTACAAAATATTTTAATATTTATTTTATTACCAAAATATTTTTTTAATACCAAAATATTTATTAATTTCAAAATATTTGAATATTTATTTTAATACCAAGATATTTATTATTAACAAAATATTTTTTAATTACAAAATATTTTAATATTTTAATTACTTGTTTTAATATTTATTTTACTTTAATATTATTAATATTGTTGATATGAATTGTACAAAAATATTATATGGTAGATGCAAACTATGCAAATACAAAGAGTTTTTTAGCGACATATCGTAGAGTATGATATCATTTGAGAGAGTGAAATCAAACGTTAGCACCACATATAGCTCATGAATTTTTTAATTTAAGGCATTCAAAGCTTCGAATTTCGGTGGAGAGGACATTTGCCGTTTTGAAAAAAACGTTTCTCATATTAACAATAATTCATCAATATAACATCAAAAAACAAGGTTGGTTTATACTGTCATATTGTGTAATTCATAATTTTATTCAAAAGTGGAATTGGGATGATGAATTGTGTATATCATAACTTTATTCACAAGTGGAATTTAGATGATGAATGCTTTGAATAACACATACAAGAAGAAATAGAAACGTCTAATAATTTACACAATATTGATTCAGATTCGGATGAAGAACTTGACGAAGAATCAACAGATGTTGATAAATAATATATGTCTAATTTAAGAGATGAAATAACTCAACAAATATAGAATGCGGAGCAATTAGATATATTTCGCTTTAATTTTATGGTTATTGTAGTGAAAATAAATGATTTTTTTTTTTTAATTTAAAAGAGTTTTTAGTCTTTCATTTTAATTATAATTAATTAATTTATTTTATAAACGTATTATAGTTGTTGATAAAAAAATTTATTAGATAATAATATATATTTTAAATATTGTTAATAAATAATATTAATTTTAAATATTTGCTATTAATAATTTTATTTTTCTGTGTAATTATTAACTGTCTTACCAAATATGACATTGGTAATTCAAATGTAATTACGATGTGACATCCAAACACGTAATGTATTTTAAAATACTATGTAATTACTACCTTAATAATTACACACCCTAATAATTACACAGTAGTTTTCAAACACAACCTAATTGTCAAAATCAGTATAGCTTTAGCAATTCTAGAGAAGTCATTAATTGTTTGGTATACTAACAAAGATCTATTTAAAAAATCATCACATTCCTTTGAAATTTAAACTAAACCAAACTAAACAATGATCCATTGGGAAAATTTAGCTGTGAAAGATGAAAATTTAGCTACACAATTTCTTAATTTCTTTCACATATATATGCATATATAGACAACAGTAACAAGTAACAACTAAAGGCATATACACTCACTCCAAATTAACTAAAAACGCTCATACATGCCAGTGCGATGAATTTTCATGGAAAAGTTAGACCTGCAAAAAAAAAAACAAAAACAAAAAATTAATATATAAAAAGATTAGAAGAAAAAAAAACCTTTTTGATACGAGTGTGTCTTAATTAAAGAAGCTGTGTATATAATTTTGGTTTGCAGACAGAGATCAGAGAGAGGTGTTAAGTCTTCCTTCCACACTTGAAATGGCGAGGCACCCTTCTGCCACAACCTTTGAGGAGCTTTATGACTCGATTAATATCGATGAGTGCAGCCTATTTAGCCGTTACTACTGGACACACACTCCAAGTGGCTAACCCTCACTCTTTTACAACATGCTGGAGATGCCGGCTGCCCGAACACGATTGGCTTGCATGCATTCACCCCCAACCGTCTCTCCTCCGTGCACTCACTCGGGCTCGGCCCACCTCCATGCACTAATATTTTCTCTTCACTCAACATTAACGAGATTACAGGAAAAAGTATCAACAACAATGGAGAATTTCCTTTCGTTTTAACAACGTCTATGTTCTATTAATTCCTTCACTAATCTGCACAATATTCCTACTAATATGAACGCAAAGGAAACGGGATGTTTAGTCTTATACTCAGAAAATGTAATTGAGGCGCACCCATTGAGTGGAAAATGCCGTGTAATCCACTCAGTTAAGCCTGTGGGCAGGGCGCAGCCCACAAGTGGATTGAAAGATAAGCATCATTATATTAGAATGTAAATAATTTTCTTGGTTTACTAGCTGCAGATGGGAGAGACTGTTTTTTCATCTTTTAAATGTAAACAATTAAAAATAGAGGTAACTGGTTAGTTGCCTTTGGAAAATTTACATCATTTTTACGTACCTACAGATTTTTCTAAAGCAAGGAAAGAGTATTTCAATGTAAAATGATTTCTCATTACACAAGAACCCTTTTCAGCAGATAAGTGCACCCAAATTGGTTCAGTACTAATATTGTAGGGAAATACTATCCAGTATACTGTACAATTTTGCCAACACAATATTAACACTACTGATTGAAAACACTATAAGCTTCAAGTATAAATCCTCTTCCATCTGACTTGTACAGTCAGGGAAGATAGTCACCACTGACATCGACCTCAGAATCTATGTCACCCTCCAAATCATCATGGTCATCAGCCCCTGCACTAGCTTGTGCGCCCACTTTGGCTCCTTCACCTGGCGTCTTTGCTTCTTGTATGTAACGCATTATTTCTTCAACACTCTGAGATGGTTGGTCATCTAATAATGCTTCCCTAAAGTTTGTTTTCTCAATTTCAATTAGCTCTTTCGGCAAATTTTTTAGAAACCATGGGTGCTGCTTGATCTCTGGGATAGTGATCCTCTGTTAGGAGGAAAAGACAGGATCAGTATACAAACGATTAAAGAATCATTCATATAAACATGTGAAATCAAATAAATAAATATATTTAAAGGAAAGAACAAAGAGAAGATTAAAAAAAAAAAAAAGTTTACAGAACAAAATGCCACCAAAAAAAAAGTGTTTACCTTTGAAGGATCAGAAACAAAAATCCGAGCAAGAAGAAGCCTACAGTCTGCAGACACACGTACATAGTCGGGTATGGAGTACTGGACACTCTTTATTCTCTGTTAAGATAAATAAACGATAGAACTTCCTTAAATGCAATATACTAGAGAGAGAAGAATCTTCAAACCATAGAACTATTGTGTTGAAGAGACGCACATCAATGGTCTTACGAAAATTTCTAGGATCTTCTGGATCCTCAAAAGGATAGGCACCCACCAACATCACATAGAGCGTCACACCACAGGACCAAACATCTGAAATCTACATGCCACAAACAATCAAATTACCAAGAAAATTAATATGACCTCACTGTTATTACTATAATAGAGATGTTATATCCAATTCAAAAAAAAAATGCTAGTTAAATTTTAAGAACCTAATGCAAACACAAAGGTAAGTGGATACTAGATTACAGAAATCTTTAACTATTACTATTGAGTATCAAAGTTAATATAGCTGAGCACTACTTGATAAAATGACTAATGGATACGAAGCATTAACACAGAAGCTAAACTTTTTAAGCACCATACGAATCAGAATAGTACACAACATAGAGACACAGATATGCATGGCTTGAAATAAAGAGCTCAATAAGCCAGGAAAGCTAGATGTGGGGAGAAGTTTTCCAGCAGGAATAAACTTTCTTTCTAGCATCATTATGTCATTGCCCTGGTACCAAATATCTTATGGATCACTAACTTCTTGCACCCTTAGTAAGAGGCTTTATGTATAATATATATGCTTTTGCATTTGAATTCATTAGGAGCTCTTGAATAAGAGCATCCACAGAAACAAGAGACCAATGTGACAAGCATGTAGTTTCTCATGTTTTCCAATGACCATGTGGTCTAGTGCCATAGGCCTCCACGCATTTGTGGATTGTCTAAAGTTGGAGGAGTTTAAAACTGCAGGTTCTTATTATCATTTGAGCGCTTCTATCATTTATTGATCCACATGATGTCTCCATACTTCCATCAGCAATTCTAACCAACTGTTTACTGGAACACACAAAATCAGATGCAAAATAAAAATCCAATACCTTTCCATCATATTCCTTTCGTGACAGGACCTCCGGAGCAATGTATGCTGGAGTTCCAACAGTTGATTTAGGCTGTGAGTGCAACAATCCTGACTGCAAGATGTAAAGCAATAACAATAATGTAAGATATAATTTATGACTCTCTAACCCTTAGTATTGAGTTTTTTTTCTTTCAGAAAAAAAAAGGGTAGAAAGTTGTAAGCAAGCAACAAAGTTATGTGCCATTTATCAAGTCAACAAAGCTGCTATTCAACTAAAAACATTAACCTTAGAGTAACCAAAGTCACATATTTTAACACGTGGTGTTGGACTTCCATCCAATAGTGTGTTTTCCAACTTCAGATCCCTGTGACAAATTTCCTGCAGTAAAAGCAATATGTATAGAAGGTAGAGATCATAACATAAGATGTAAAATTAAACTCAGATATCATCATACCATGGCATGGCAGTAGCTGACACCAGATATTAGCTGCTGGAAGAAAAACCTTGCCTGTTGTGAAAACGGTTTTGCCAACAAACAAATCATTAAGAAAATCAATTTGCATCACAACAATACACATTAAACAAGAGATAAGTGACCTAAGATATAATTTAAAGAAGCAAGCTCCATAATACAACCTCATCTTCACTAAACCGACCAGCACTGCATATTCTGGCAAAGAGTTCGCCACCAGCCGCATATTCCATGACAATAACTAAATGAGTAGGAGTCAAAAAGACCTGCAGGTAAAACAGTAACAGTGATTTCTATTTTCTACCTCTGTTTATGCAATTCAAAAACCCTAATCTAAACTTGACCTAGGCACCTATGAGTATAAATATTCAATATATATTTATATATATATATATATATATTAAAGAACATATATGTAAAATACAAGAAACCAAATCCTGTAAAAAATTCACAGGTTTCATAAACTTTAAGCCGTCATTATATTGGTTTTTCAATTGACAAGGTTCAAGGAAAAAAAGGTGCTATTTATACAGCAGTTGTGTATCTTGAACCAAAAAGCAAATTAAAAAAGGCAAGTTTTCTTAGTTTTACATTTTTCAAGTTTAACTATTGAAACATTGTCTCCCAAACTACAATGTAACTCAAGTTCCATGTGTGGTATGGTGTTCCTGGTCACATGGTTCTGGGACATAACTGGTAACAACATTGGACCACATATGAAAATGAGACAGATTAATGTTGTCGTCACGATAAGTTATTATTGTCCTGTCCAACCAATTAATCTTTTGGTCACAGTAAAAGAAACAAATAAGGATGGAATGAAAATCAGATACAGAAAATGTTTTATAAGGTTTAATTATTTAAATCAATACAAAACATTTGAGTTAAATTATATGAAATCTAGACTCCCAATGTGCTTAAATTGTCCCCTAAACATTTACAAACTTCGACAGTTCTCTCAAATTAAACAAAGTAAGTCATAAATTCTTATTGATGACTTACCTCTTTGAAACGGATAATGTTTGGATGCCTCAGAGATCTGTGGTTGATGATCTCCCTCTGAACATTCTCATCAATCTGAAACCAGAAACAAAAATCTTATTACTTGTAAAGTAACCCCATTTCAACTACTGATAAGACAACATTTCCTCCATCTAAAACAATCTAATAATCACAACGTGTGGACCTAACTTGTGAAGTAAACTCATTAAGTGAACAAATATTCAGAGACAAGATCCTCCTATTGTTAAGAATTTCAGAAAATAAAAAATATATATTTATAATATAACTGTCCCCTGTATGCTCCTCCGAAACAGAATATTTCATCCAACCACAGAAGACTTTGAAATTCATCTTCTAGTAATTGATCGGTGATAACAGATATGAAGATGAGAAAAGGAAATACTCAAGAGAATGATTGAAGCAGAGCAAAGTAGCCCATTTCTGGAAATCGGCAATACAGAAAATCTTCATATCACAGTGGCACTACCACATACAGGATTGTATACAAGAATCTGATAGGGTAAAAGATGATTACCTTCTTCCCTCTTTCTATGTATTTGACTGCAACAAGTTCCTTAGTCTTCTTATCTCTGACCAACCTCGCCACCCCAAAATTTCCAGACCCGAGCTCCTTCAATGGCTCATATCTCTCCTCCATCGCAATCTACTAACACAAATAAACAAGACTACAAATCGAATAGCAAAAGAACCCAAATGGATTATCTCAATATAAAGATTGAAAACAAGGAGAATAGTGGAGAGAAAAAGTATGTGAAAGCAAGACGAGTGAAGACCCGTTCCCAACAACCAACTCTTTTATAAAAATGAAATACGAGACATTATAATTAAAATAGGAGCTAATAGTAGTATATAAATACGTAGAACCTGAGGGTCATTGGCTCATCAGAATAAATGAATGAATAAGGAAGACAAACAAACAGTCCATGTCAGAGTGTAAGAAAGGAGATTGAACGAAGGAAACAAAACAGAAGGGACTTGGAGGAAAGGTGTAAATTATGACAAGTAGTCAATTAGTCTTAGTTTTTAAGTTTGGGTTATTTCACAGACCCCCTAAAACATAAAATACTAACAATTTGCTCCCATCAACTCCGGAACTAGCCATTTAAGATAATCCCTTTATAAAGTAAAGAAAGTAAAAAGCGTAGGCGTGGTGGTGGTATATCTCGTATGACGTAAAGGGTGCGTTCCAAGTAACGGACATGATGGATACCGACAAAATTATGCCTTTGACACCGTGGCAATCTTTATTATTTTATTCTTATTTTGAAGGTTTCGCTGTCTCCATCCCTCACCGTGGGTCCCCCGTTCAATGACTTTCTGTTCACTTCATTTTTGTCGCACATGCCCTGTTTACTGTTTTTAGAAACAGAATATTAATATTTTATTAATGGTATGATTAATCTGAAGCACGTGGACATTGGACGGTCCATATGGACGGCCTGATTTCAACCACATACTAAACTTTAGTTGCTTATGGAAAAGGCAAAATGGATAATGTTTCCAAGTGTTGACTTAAGATTCAAGTTTGGACCCACACTGAAAATATTGCCTTTTCATTTTAGAATCTTCTACTAATTGAAATTTTGTTTTTGAAGCTTTGATTGTTGGGCTTCATTTAAAATAACATTAATAGCCGCCCAAATAATATTGGGCTGGACTTAGTATATCTCCACTGTTCGAATATTAGATCAAATAGAATGTAACCAAGGATATATAATATTTTGTTTATTTAAATCTTTATTATGCTAAAAAAGGAGTTTCCAACTTTCCATAATATAGAGCTGTAATATAAGAAGAATATTATATTAGAAAGATGTTGGAGGAGACAAGTGAAGAAAACCAAGTGGAGTTTAGTGCTGAAAATGGTTAACCGAACCAGTTTTTCGGTTTAGGAATCTTCTTGAATTGGAAACCGAACCGATTAAGAGAAAAATAGGTTTTTGGTTAACCGGTTTTGAACTGATTATTATTGTATCCAATCACATTTTACCACCTCATTCATTGATTATTATATTCAATCACATTTCAACACCTCATTCGTTTTTCCTCCAACTTCTTTTCCACGTCTATTATTATTATTATTATTTTTAAGATTTTTCATCAATAATATTATGTTTACATCATTCTCATACGCCATATGTCTTATATCATTATATGACAAAAGATGATTGAATGATTTTAAATTAAAAATAAATTTGCATCCAATCATCTTTTATCACATGAAACAAAAATAATGTAAAAGAAATGATATAAACGTAATATTACTCATTTTTCATTCATGAAAATATTGAAGTCTAACACAAATACCTTCACTTTAATTCATCTTTCAGAAGAAAAAAATATATATATTCATTTCGTTGCTGCTCAAGTAATGTCACCCATCCATGCTCTTAGGCTCAAGCTTCTTTGAACAAGATTTTTGTAGAGTTTTCATATTTATTTATTCAGTGTATTTTCTTTAGTTTTTAACAACTTCAGTTAGTTAGTTACTGTAGTTTAGTTAATTAGTTACTATAGTTTAGTTAATTGATGAGCTGGATTAGTTTAGCTTTGTATTTTCAACTGTCAAATTTATAGCTGAGTATTTTCATTAATAAAAATTCCGTGAAGTATATTTCAGAAACTATGTTTTCTACTTGATATTAAACATGGTATCAGAGCGATAATTTTTCGATCCAGAAAATTTTCGTTCTTGTTTGAGAGATTAGCCTTATCTCTTGATTCTAACTTGGAGCTCAGATTGATCTGTTGCAATGGGAGATGAAATTGATAGCACAATTGGAGAAGAAGCTCGACAGAATGTCAACTCAAATGAGAGTGGAAGAGCTACGATGGCGAATGATTCTGGAAATCACCTAACATTGCAAGGATTAGATCATCCAGGCATGCAATTGGTGACTAATTTGCTGGTAGGTAACAATAATTACCTTAATTGCAGTAGAGCAATAAGAATTGCTTTAGGTGCTAAGATGAAATTAGGTTTTATCATTGGAACTCAGATTAAGCCTGATATTAATTCTTCTGAATATGAGAATCGGTATAGGGTAGATTGCATGGTTACCTCATGGTTATTGAATTCAATTTCGAAGGAGATTGTTGGTGCATTCTTGTATGCAAATACAACTCGAGAATTGTGGTGTGAATTACAAGAACACTATAGAGAGAGTAATGGACCTATGGTCTATCAACTCCAAAAAGAAATTGCATCTGCTTCACAAAAGAATGACGCTATTTCGAAATATTACACAATATTGAAAATGTTGTGGGATGAACTTACCTGTCTTGTACCTATTCTAGTGCGTAGATGTGGAACTGCTAAAGGAGTGGCAGAATCTAACTCTTTGAATAGGCTTATGCAATTCTTGATGGGGCTTGATGATCAATATGATAATATTCATAATCAGATATTGGTGATGGAATCGTTGCCTAATGTAAACAAGGCATATTTGATGATTTTGAGAGTTGAAAGACAAAGGGTGGTGCATAATGTTTTTACTGATAATGTTGAACACTCTGCAATGTTAGCTAGATCAAATACATCTACCAATTATGGAGTTAAGAAGACTAGTTATGCTGGTTCAAATGATGTTGGGGTAGGAAAGTATAAACAAGAAAACAAGAAGATGAATAATGACAAATACTGTGAACATTGTCATCAAAATGGACACACTAAGGACAACTGTTTCAAGCTGGTTGGATATCCTGAATGGTACAAAGAATTGAAGGAGAAACAAGGGAAAATTGGAAACAGGAATGTGGCAAACATGGTTCATACACCACTAGGAAATGACAATGGAACAATTGAGAACCAGAAAGCTGTTACAACACAGTCAATTGCAAAGATTGTTCAACAGGAGATTATGAAGTTAATGAGAGGAAAGGCTCAAATGGATGGTAGTAGTGTCAATTTTGCACATTTTGGGGAGTTTGTAGGTATGAATTTTTGCTTTAAAACTACTAAATATTTGGATAATGGAACTTGGATAATAGATACAGGAGCATCAAATCATATGTGTGCTGATTTGCAATTAATGATACAATATAAACCAGTTAACAAGCCTACACCAGTTTACCTTCATGATGGCTCAATCAAATTTGTTCATCATATTGGAAATGTACCATTAAATGACCAATTGACCTTACATGATGTTCTACATATACATTCCTTCAAGTTTAATCTTTTATCTGTACCAAAACTTTCAGCCACATCTCAAATAAAATTCATTTTTTACCCTAATCATTGTTCGTTGCAGAACCTACCGACTGAAGAGATTGTGGTTGTGGGGAAATTGATTGGTAATCTGTATGTGTTAGACAATACTTGTTTAGATCAAAAGTTTTTTCTTGGTTGTAATAAAACAGAAGCTAGAACTAAAACAATTTAATGCTTGAATGTTGATCATGCTTCAAATAATAAACAAGTCAAACAATTGGATTCTTTTTTGCTTTGGCATAAAAGCTTTGGTCATGCATCCATGCATACTTTGCAACATTTAAATTTCATACAGAATACTAATGTCAAGTCTGTTTTACCATGTGATATTTGTCATAAGTCAAAACAGCATAGGTTGCCCTTTTCAGTCAGTACTAGTGTTTCTAAAAATGCCTTTGATCTTTTGCATATTGATATGTGGGGACCTTATGCATTGAAAACAATATCAGGTGCTCACTATTTTCTCACTGTTGTTAATGATTGTAGTAGAGTTGTGTGGACTTTCTTGCTTAATCACAAAACACAAACCTATGAAACTTTAAAAATTTTCTTTGCATTGGTTACAACTCAGTTCCAATTGAAGGTCAAAACCATAAGAAGTGATAATGGCACTAAGTTTCTTAGTTTAGAATGTCAAAGACTTTTCCAGAGTCTAGGAATCATTCATGAAAAGTCATGTGTTTATACACCTCAACAGAACGGTGTGGTAGAAAGGAAGCATATACATTTGCTAGAGTTGACGAGAGCACTATTGTTTCAAGAAAATTTGCCACTTAAATTTTGGGGTCATGCTATTTTGATAGCCACCTACATTGTGAATAGATTACCTTCATCTCTGCTAAATTGGAAAACACCCTATGATATATTATATAACCATTCTCCTGATTATAATCAGTTGAAATGTTTTGGTTGCTTATGCTATATCACAAACACTAAACCACACAAGCAGAAATTTGAACCTAGAGCCATTACATGTTGTTTCCTTGGTTATAGTCTAGGTCAAAAGGGCTATAAAATTATTGATCTTGATACACAGAAAATTCATGTTTC
This sequence comes from Toxicodendron radicans, assembly GCA_009867345.2. NCBI lineage: Eukaryota > Viridiplantae > Streptophyta > Magnoliopsida > Sapindales > Anacardiaceae > Toxicodendron > Toxicodendron radicans. The sequence goes on along the minus strand of WYDK02000041.1, from coordinate 3,475,614 downwards.
TAGAGATGTGATTTTTTATGAATCCATCTTTCCTTTCTCAACCAATTCACTTGATGATTCAAATTTGTGTTTACCTTTTCCACTTGCTGATAATATTAGTTCTTCTTAAAAATTTTCTGATTCCTTACCTATTGAACCAGAAATTTTTTCTCCTATACCCGTGCATACTAATGAATATCAATTAGATGTAGATGCTTCTTCTTTTCGACAAGTTCATACTGAAAACACTGCATCACAATCTTCTCATATATCTCAAGTCAGTCCAACATTAGTGCCTGTTAGGCAGAGTACTAGGATAAGAAATACACATGCATGGCTTAATGATTTTGTAGTCAATTGTGCAGTTACTGATCAATGCTCCACAACTCAATTTTCTACTCTTACCTCTCCATATACACCACATTCTTACCCTTTTATTTCACCACCTTCCTTAGCCAGCACATATTTGAGTTTCCTTGCTAATGTTTCTACTGTCCAGGAACCTAGTTCTTTTATTCAAGCAATAAAAAATTCTAACTGGATAAGTGCTATGCAGAAAGAACTTGAGGCTTTAGAAGCCAATGACACTTGGGAATTAGTGAATTTGCCTACAGGAAAGAAACCAATTGAGACTAAATGGGTCTACAAGTTGAAGTTGAAGCCTGATGGCAAATTTGATAGGTTTAAGGCTAAATTAGTGGCCAAAGGATACAATAAGATTTATGGAATTGATTACCTTTACAACTTTTTACCAGTAGCTAAGCTACTTACTGTTAGGATATTCTTGGCTGTTGCAACTGAAAGAAAGCATGACAAGGCTGAAAATTGATGGAATATGTGCTAAAGTAGCATGCATGTGCAAGCCATGGATTGACAAAACAAAAGGTGTGAAGTAAGTGTTGTACCTTTGCTCCAAGCTTTATATTTTGATGGAGGAAGCTCAAATCTTT
>WYDK02000041.1:3463483-3474585 GCA_009867345.2 Toxicodendron radicans | reverse complement strand
TAACCAAGTAATTACTTGGTTTAACAAACATGTCTAACCTAGTAATTACCACCAATTACACCCAAATCCAATTACCATGTGGCTTTCCAAACGGGTCCTAAATAAAAATACTTATCTACGAAAGTCAAGACAGCCAAAAGTTGAATTTAGTCTACTGGAATATGTTGGACGAATGAATCTGGATAAGCATTCGGAGACTGGGCTGAGGGAGATGTATTTCTGCCTAGTGTATTCATGTCTCTGTCTGGGATACCTGTTTTTTTGTCTAGTGCAGAAATGTGTTGGCGCTTGCTTTTATGGTAAAAATATTCACGTGTCTGTTGGATTTCCTGTTCTTGACAAATGTCTGGTTGAGAGTCGAGGAAACCACTAATCTGGATAACCTTCAGGTTCAACTGGAAGTTAAGATGAGTCCAATTTAACTGTGAAAAATCAATACAATCATGTTTAGCTTGAAGCAACTTTTTAATGTAGTTTAAAGGAAATTGTTCTCATGGAACTTCTTCATGAAAGAATGGTTTTACATAATTTATTAATTTTATTAACTTGGAATTATTGGGCTTTTATCAGCCCATCTGAACTGGGAGCCAACAAGGGCCCAACGAAAAGGCTAAGAATCAGATACCGACGACACTCACTCACCGACCGCGGAACCAGCCAAAGCCACGACTTCACCATACTTACATGTATAAAACCCAGAACTGTCATACTTGAGACCAAACTAAGACAATGGATTTCTCTGAACAAGACGTGGATGTCTTAGGAGAAGGAGGAGGTCACGACTCTTCGGCTTCTTCGTCCTCTTCCTCCTCATCAGCCTCCTCATCTCGATCGTCCTCATCATCAGCTTCTTCGTCGTCCAACGGCAGTGATGGGAGACAGTCCAGCAGTGGTAGTGGAAGCGCTAGTAGCGGAGAAGAGAATGGAGAAGAAGTAGACAACGTTAGTAAAATTAATAACAACAACAACAATAATGATTATAATAATAACGATAATGATAGAGGGTCTTATGGCGGCTATGAAGAAGATGATGATAAAGATCTATTTGGCTCTGATAATGAAGATTACTGTAAAACCCTTGCCATTAGTCCTTTTCCTATACCTGGTAATTTTATTTTTCCCCTTTCTTTTTTTATTTTAATTAATTATGTTTTGATAGCTATTGAACTTTCGAGTATGCACATTTGGGTTTTATTGGATTTTTTTTGGTTACTAATTGTCGTATTTATGGAATTTCGTAACTGGGCTTTGTTTACTCTGTTGATTACAGTGAAACTTCGGTTGTTTATTGATTTATTTTGTTTAGGTTAAGTAGTGGATATAGTGCTATGCCTATCTAGTTTTTATTAAATTACTCTTCTTTGTTACGTTTAAGTTGTTCAGTTGATTTCTTAAAAAGAATTTGGGGTTTTGTTTAAGTGTGCTGGTTTTCTTATTGGCAGACTTTTTGTATGTTAAAAGAATAGATTAGTTTTTGGGTTTCTGTCATCCATGTTTAGTACTGAAGCTGTTATTAAGCAACATATTGATGGATTGACTTTTAACGGAGATGGAATATATTTAGGTCCTTGTTTGATTTTTCCTAAAAGTTTCAAATGAGTGTTAAAACGTTACAATTCTGATACATGAATGAAGTTAGGTCATGGAAGCACACATAAATGCTGTTACAATTGTTTTTTGTCAGTTGAATTGTGTATGTCACTCAAACTTAAGGAAGCTTTTCTTGAGCAACTACTGTGCCTGCATTTCCTTCATCTAGTACATTGTTCCATTGGTAAAGTCATAGATTATTGTTTTAATCAGAGTAATGAATAAACTCTAAGGAAAATGATTTTGTTTCATGAAAATACTTGAAAATGTGAGAAATTGGGAAAGCTGGGCAGTTTTTTTCACAAAACTTGAAAGGGGGAGCATATGGTCCGTTTTATTCCATTTCGTAGTAGTACAATTATGGCTGCATTTTACTGCATGAAGTTGTCTTTTATGAGGAAAAAAACTTATTTGACATCAACTTCTTTTGATTTTTTTTATTTTTTTTTATTTTTTTTTTTGCTTCATTTATCATGTTCTTTGTTGTCTTTCTTTAAACTACCATTTTATTATTAATTTTTTTTATTTCTATCCCAATATATTGAGTTTTTTTCCCTCAAAATCTCTTTGGTAGTATTGCCTGTTATACGCCATAGCAACAATCAGGGTGGTAGAGGGGGGTTTGGACGTGGTCGTTGGCAAAATGATAGAGGACCAGGCCTTCTTCCCCGACCAGGACCGTATCCTCAAAGGCAGGGTTATGGCTATGGCTCAAAATTTTCAAATGGTCGTCATGATGAACGGTTTGTTTCTGAATTTAAGCTTACTAGGAGTGAAGAAACATTATCAAGAAAAGTTATTGCTTTTCAAGAGGTAATTGAAGTACTCTTTCCTCTTTTTTTTTTTTTTCTTTTTCGCTGAGGATCTGTCAGGTACTTTCAAGGTTGATCTACCAATAGCAGACATTGTCTTTCACAAAGTGTTATGTCTCACCAAATGATTGTCCTGACCTTGATAACCCCAAATCTAGGTGATTGTGCGAGAATCTCCCCTGGTAGCTATAATATTATATTTAAGAAAGGCGAGAAGTGCAAGAAAGTTGAGTGGTGCAAGTCTCATATGGGTTACACTTACATTGGAAGGTTATGTTGTTGGTATGTCTAGTAGATCTTGTGTAACTCTACCATGCATTTGTGCTGTTGGTAGACTGTCCTTGTGGTCTCCTGGCAGAAACCTATTAGGTACTGAGTTATTTTTCATTTGTTATCTTTTTCTGAATTCGTAATTCCATCCAATAGCCATGCGAACTTGCTTGCTATAGCCGCGTAGAAGTTGGGCAAGTCTACAATGATGACCGCAGCTTGGTAAGCGTTCTGGAATCTGTTTGCTCAAAGGTTTTATTGTATCATGTTTCTGTAGTTCGTTAATAGTAAATAACTTTTACTTATCATTGTCTCGTACTTGGTTTCACTTTTTAGAGGCTTTTTAAGCGTCTCATCTCTGAAGATGTTGGAGCTGACCTAAACGAAGGTTACGACACATTTATTGAGAAAAAAGGTATGCCTGTTGTCTGGAAAGCTGCCATCACCGAATTTTTATTGTGATAATATGAAAACAATGATTTTTACTTCTATATATGGATTATTGGGTTATGGTATGAGGGCTAATGCATACAGATGTCATTTCATTTTCTTCTTTTCTCTAAACCAGACTTGGGCTCTGAGGGTTTTGGCGACTTGCTAGCCTGCATAAGAGACAAAAGCATCCCACTTCAGAACATGCATTTTGTGGTACAGAATGTGGTTATAGCTTTAGCTCTCATATGCCTATCTTGCTTTTATTAAGGTTAAAAGCTAATATTTTTCCCTTTTTGTTTTCGTTACAGACTTTCCGTAACAACCTTAATAAGGTAATTGCTACTTCTGGATATTTGTTTACAGTTAGTTTTTTGTCTTTAGTAATTTCAGTGAATATCTTTCCCTAATGATGATTTTCAGTCCTGGCTCAGACTGTCTGGTTTATTCACTTCACTCCAAGCATTAGCCAACCTTTCATGGATTATTGAAGCACTGCTTTATAGGAGATCCTTGTATTATGAATGAAAATTTAGTTAAGGACAAGATAAATATGGATGAGATTGAATAGACCATTACTAATGAAAATTTAATAGTGTGCACTTAAAAATATCGATGAGATTGAATAGACTATGTGCTCATGGAGTTGGTGAAAGAGGAATTTTCAAATAGAATATGTAAGAAACTGAAAAATGTCAGACATATAACTTGATGTACTCACATTATTTTCTGTTTGCTTCTAATAGAATATCTTTATAAATTGTCAATTTATCATTTTTGTCTCATGGTTAGTTAATCAATGCTGCATTCAGCCCTTGAGCTCTCATTTTGGTTGGTGAATGACACCTTAATTTAATTTAACTTTTCATTCTTGGCTTTCTGCAGATTCTGGCTACTGCTTATATCCGACATGAGCCTTGGGAAATGGGGGTGCATAAAAGGAATGGGGTCGTTTATCTTGATGTGCATAAATTACCAGAAAGACCAAAAAGTGAGTTGGATCGTCGAAGGTACTATACTATACGACTTACTCTGAAAATAAATGTTTTGTGACTCAAAGTTGTGGAGATATTAAGATACTAAATGGTGGTTAGGTGTTACTGGGGATACTGTTTTGAGAGCCTTGCCACTGAAGATCCAAGAAGAGTTGATGGAGAAGGGATACATAACGTTGATGCCAATGTTGAGTTTTGTGCTGTGATCAAAACCAAATTAGGGGCTCATCGTCTTCTGATGGGTGCTGAGATGGATTGCTGTGACTCAACTGACGATGGAAGAAAGTTTTATGTGGAGTTAAAGACCAGTCGTGAGGTTATGCGCATCCTTGTCTTGTTTCGTTTTCTAGTTTTTTTTTGTTTTGTAATTTTAACGTGATTGATAATCTGTAAATGTCTTTGGACACTGCAGCTGGAGTATCATACCGAGGAAAGATACGAGAGAGAGAAACTGCTCAAGTTTTGGGTACATTTGGTTCCTATGATGGCCTTGAAATTATATTTATTTCTTTTTATTTGGTTACTGACTCTATGCCATTTTCGCACTTTCTGTAGATGTCCTTATTTTGACATTTTATAACACAGTATTGATACTATATCTATATATTATTCTCTTCATATTTGTAGTCTTTTAAAATTAAGTTTTGATAGAAATTTCCCCGTTGAAACCACTTGGTACCAATTAAAACAAAATCTAGAATAATCACACCGTTCAACAAATGCACACAAAGTCAGCAGCCTGTTAAAATTACTGAATAACTTATAAGCTCTGTCAGCACAAAATTCAAAGGGCCACACCTCATTAACCTCCCTAAGCAAAGTTCCAGGAATATATTGACTCTCAGAAATATTTCATCTTATCTCAAAAACATAGGTTTGGAATCTTAAAAAGTCCATCATTAGACATTAACTGCAGATACTTTAATTATGGCAAATCGAAAGCTGCTTTACTTAGTATTTTAGAATATATTGTAAAGTATCTGATAATTTCCATCTCTTCTCAAATCCCACTTTTGCATTTGGATCTCAACATAATCTGAAGTGGTGCACAAGTCATATGAAGGTGTTGAGACTATGTTTTGTTGATAAGGTTTATGATTTAGAATCATGCCCAGAAATTTGGCTTTACTTTTGGAGGTTATGAAATTTGTAAAATGGATAATATTTCTGGCATCATAAATAATAGCTTAATAATTCTGCAATGCATGCAACTCTGCTATTGTCCTTTGCCATGTAGAATATTGCAGTCCATATTTCTTCATTTTTTCTTTTCATGCATTCAACTTTCTGCTAATGTTTTGTTAGAAGTAATGACTCGGTTGTGTTATCTATTACAGATTCAATCTTTCCTGGCTGGTGTTCCTTTTATTGTTGTTGGATTTAGGTAATTTTATCTTTTGTCAATCCAGCTTCCTTACAAGAAACACTGCATTGAATTGCAATCAATCAGAAAGATTGAAGGGAATTTATTTTTTTAAAGAAAGAATAACTTTCTTTCCATGCATTGGGTTTTATTGCAAAGCCAATCACAACCTCCCCTCTATCACACTCTTATCATCTTATTTGAAGCATATGCACTTAACAAGGTGTTGTTTCAGGATGTTCTTTTTCATAAGCATTCATTTATCTTACTTTTTATTCAGGGATGATTCAGGTCGACTAGTTCGTACAGAGAGACTAAGAACCAAAGATATTACACACAGAGTGAAAATGAAGAATTACTGGCAGGTAATTTTGCTACCATTCCTGTGCGCTAAAACCAAATATTTACGCTCCACAATTGTTAACCTTTCAGTTGATGAATTTATTGTGGGTTTTAACTTGAAATCATTTATGATTCATCTGTAACAAGATGAGTGATGTATTAGTTATTCTTCACTTTCTTTATAATTTTTCCTCATTTGGGAGTGGGTTATAAATGGTTAACACAACTCTCCTCATTTCTTGGTTGAAACTGGTTGGCAGGGAGGAGTATGCTTAGCGTTCGCTGACGAAGTATTATGCTGGTTGTATGGAACAGTCAAAGAGAGTGAGTTTATAGTTCTTCATTTTCGTTCTTTGGTTGCTAAGAAAAGAAAAAGATGAATATAAGACTCATAATACCCTTTTTTTCTTATGATTTTGTGGGTTTCAGATGAAGATTACATATTGCAATTTGCTCCGCCATTCAACCGATTAGAGCTTCTGCAAGCCCATTCTTGCCCAGAGGCAATTACTAAGCATGTTAGGGAATTGTAACCGTTTGGAGATTAATTTTGAAACTTGAACAATAATCTAAAAATACAGGATAACTTCAAACTTATGAGGTGAGAAATTTTGTATTCAGGATCCCTTGTTTCTTCTCCACACAGTATTTTTTTTGTCATATGTAAAAGTAAAGTCTTTAATCTTTTATTTTATACTCAGGTCAGGCCTGAGGGTTTTTGCAGTTTGCTTGATAAAAATGTAATCCCCAACTGAATATATTAAAGAAAGAAACAAAGAAATTTAATAACCAAAAACAATTATTATTAATTTCCTCTCCTTTCCAAATTGGGTAAACGATATGGTTCGGAACCAAACCATACCTGTTCTGTTACGTAGTTAAGTTTGCGAAGGCACGTGCATGTCACGTGATAAACTAGATGACATAACCCATAATCGAAACCGACAACGGCGGCTCGGATACATAATCCAGCACCGCCAACGACTGACGGAGATATGTATATATGAGATAATCTAAGTCGGAGATAAAGAAAGCGAAGGAAGAGAGAAAATGGAAAGAGAAGTGAAGGAAAGCATAAGTGAGAGACTTTCTTGTTTGGATGACCTCTACTTTCCTCGCGCTCTTCAATCCGACGCCACCACTCCCTCTCAACGCAAATCTATTCTCCTCGACCTCCTCTCCCGCGACGCCGCCGTTTTCCTAGGTTTCCACTTTACCATCTCTTCCTTTTACTTTTACAATTCTCATTCTCAATCATGCTTTTCCTTCTTCTTCTTCGCTTTATATTCGAATAGCGATTAAAATCAAGTCTAATTAGTTGTTTAATTCTATATTTTTATCTCTGTTGTTTCTTATTCGATTCCTTATTTTCTTTCCCTAGGCAAGGCTTGATAAGTTTCTATTATTATGATTTATAACTTCTCCAAACTTCACTATCTTCCTGTACTAACTCAGCTGAATTTTTTTTTTCTTTTTGAATTTATTTTAGAAAGATATGGATCGCAATTGACTTGTGATGAGCTTGGCAAGTTTGATGCACTCAACAATGACTATGAGATTAATTGGCACTTAAAAAATCTTAGGAGCAAGATAAACCCTACTTCAGAAGAGTTGCGGTCTAGGTCGGTGACTGTGAAGAACAGGAGGCTGGCATATCTTAACCAACTGATACGGGATGGCCACTACTTTTCAGAGGATGCAATGAGGGAGAGGGAGCCGTATTTGCATCATGAGTATGTGGGGAAGTTTCAGGATTTGACTGGGAGGAACATGGCAAGGCCGGGGGAGAGGTGGTCAGAGACTTTGATTAGGCGATCCGAGGAAGCGATTTTGGTGGCAAAGATTAGGGAGGAGCAGCAGAGGTTAGGTGTGGCTGAGAGGGATTGGATTGGTAATGAAAGAAACCAACAAGAAGAAGAGGAGGAGGAAGAGGAGGAGGAGGAAGAGGAAGAGGAGGAAGATGAAGAAGAAGAGGAGGAGGAAGAGGAAGTTGCAGAGAAAAAAGCTAACGGGGCTGTGCACTCCACAGAGGTAATCTTTATGTTCTTAAGTTCGTGGTACTGTTTTCCCTTTTGAATTATTTTCGTACTTTTTAGTTCTGCTAACCATTAAAACATTATATCCGTGGGATAATGTGAAGATAGTTCAAACATTGGCAATCGTAATCAGTCATCTCCAGCAATCAATAGCTGTAGTAGATTAAAAGTGTAAAATAGCTATACCAGTTAGCTAATGAACCAGTATTGATTTTTATGTTCCATAAACTTTCTTCAGCAGAGACATGATTTTTTTCCTTTTTCTAATTATTTGGCTGTCTTGTACTTACAATCAGATGCAATTTTTATCCTCCTTTTGTAGCTTTCTTGGATGTCAAAAGTTTCTCATGTGAAAGATATTAGGATAAGCATCTTAGCAACGTTCATCCCTTTTTGTTTATTTGTTAGAAAAAATTTAATCTATGTTGTGTTGACAATATTCTGAACCTATATGGAGCACATTGACACTTTTTCGTATTTACATTTTTGATTCATTTTCAGAGGACCAAATACTGGACTCTTACTCAAATCTTTTATTTATATGGTTGACTTAACTATAACTTATTTTCGTGGCCTTTATTCCACAATTTTACTGCAAAATACCTTAGAAGTGTAGATATGGTGTTATTTTATACTTTTAGTGTCTTACTGTATCCAAATTTAACCTGCAGCTAGGGCAAATTGTTCAAGTTGCTTTTTGATTTGAGCTTTTTCAAAAATCATGGTTGGTTGGTGCATATTTCCCACTTTATGAGAACAGAAGTATATAAGTTAGTTCGTATATATTTCATTTGGGTGAATTAATATGGAAATTATTATATGCCATTTTCGTTTATTGAAGTCGCTGATGTTTTCAAGACCAAGAAGAACAGTAGGTAAGATATTGGTTGGGGTTATGTCCTTATCATTCATGTTCTATGACAAGATTACATTGCAAGTGGAAGGGTAAGAATTTACAAATGTGATGTTTGGCTTAACTTCTCTTTTTCTACCTAGTGTATAGTACAGAGCTGGAAAAATGTAGTAACAGGATAGGTTAAATTATTATTATAGTGATTCTCAGTGGTTGTCAAATAAATTGTAAATACTCTTGTATGATTTAAAAGCGTTTATGCTATACTTGCTAAGTTAACATCCCAATTTTGCATTTCAAGTGACGTGACAACTTATAGTACATCACTTACAACTTCATCTTATCATTAATGTAGCGTTGACAAATCAATTGTCATATCATGAGGTTGGGATATTTACTTTGTAAGTATAGCAGTGTCGGATTTAAATGCTTTGTTCTGTATTCATGAATCTTCTTCTCAAGTTAATAATCGTTTAACTTTACCTATGATGACTGTGTCTTTTGGCTTGTATTTCGGTGACAGTTAATAATTTGCCTTTTTCATTACTTCAAAATGCCCAACAGTTTTCTTCTGATATGCTGAGATTTTGCTTTGAATTTCAGATGCTCGTAGATGATTCTGATGCGGACAATGGTAGCAAAACCACCACAGGATATCAAATTCAAGGGGCAGCACCATCAGCAGAAGAAACTGAAGATATGATGGGCCAGTTCACTTACATCATGCAGCAAAAGTTTCTTTCAGGCGAAGATCATCAACATTTTGATTACTCAAAAATAGATAATGATGAGACCCTGGATGATCATTGGCTCAGGGAAGTTGGCCAGGATGCTGAGGAGAAGTATTTTGCTGAAGATTAAGAAGACTGGCAGTTGCATTACCTTTTTTTCTTTTTTTCTTTCATTTTTTGACTTACCAGGTGTTTCCTGTTAACTGGTGAACTGACTACTGTAATTATATGTCATATATCTTCTTGTGTAAATAATGCATGACCACCTTTTTACCTTATTGGTCCCCTATCGAATTGGCTTCCACAAGTCTCTGAAAATGGGAATAAACTTATTGTCTAGTGGTTGTGGTTCTGTGCATTATGCTTGAAAGGAGAAACTCAGTTGAGAAAAGGAGAAAATAAAAGTTCAAAACAAGTTGGAAGAAAGTAGACAAATTGAAGGGAGCCAAGATGGAGTAGAAATTTGTGTAAATTGGAATCCAACAGAGTCAATAGATGAGCATAAAGCTATATGCTACAAGAGCAAGTGTTGGTGAGAACGCTATGATCGGAACCTAGTCATGTTCTGTTCTGCAGTGGCTTATGCAATCCATCCACCTCAGCTCCAGTTAAGGTGAACATTTTTATTCCATTTGCGATTCATATGTTAAAAAAATTTGAGCAATTAGATTTTAGACTAAAGGAGGGATAGAAACTGATATAACTGTTGGATGTAGTTTATTATTGATGAAAAGCAAGACACTGTAGTTCAAAAAGTAGCTCAAATGGATGCATATGGTTCTCGAAGATAGTGAAGTGTGTCAAAAGTTTTGGCAAATTTGTCTACTATGGTGATTCGCAGGGATTAATGTTTGTGGGTAAATGAAACCCTGTGGCTGGGGATTATGTTGATGCTATTCAGAAATGCTGGTTCTTACCAAAGCTCCGCGGAATATGTTTTCCTGTTGCTTTGCCCTATGGGAGAATGAAATAGAAAGAGGTAGAATGACAAGTTCGGTTTGTCAACTACAGGATTTGATTGTTCAGACTTGAGAATGGAATATGGCATTATTTTGGTATTGGATTAATTTTATTTAAAGTCTTTTCCAGATCAAGTAGCAGAAAAGATTTAGATGCTTTTTTGTAGTTAATTCACACGTCTTGTGGTATAGCAAGAACAACCTTGTGCAAACTTTTTCATCTCTATCTGGGTAGTTTGATACACTTTCCTGCCATTTCCAGCAAAGAAAACTCAATTGTTCAACATATTCCACAAATTCTTGCCTAGGTTTGAATTTTAACTCTTACCTCATTTACTTTGAAAACTATTCAGTGCCCCCATTGATGCTACTCTTTTGTATACCGTTTCAGATAACTGGCAGTGGCAGCAACCTAAACTTTACCTAACATATGGGTGTATCTTTCACATGAATGTTTTGGATCCAAAACGGTAGAATAATATATACCTTTTTTTGACCACTCTCTGGTGCCCACTAATTTTTTTTCATTTTAAATTAATTTTTTTATTACCTTTCAAAAATACACAAAACCCCAACCCAAGAAATGATTTTACAAAAAAAGATTTTATATCTCTTGATGCCCACTTGATTTTCTGATGATTTAAACATTCTCATCGGATACCACATTCCATGTGGGTCGCAATTTCCTAATCATTTGCCACGTGTTCGATATACTCCCT
>WYDK02000041.1:3416134-3433087 GCA_009867345.2 Toxicodendron radicans | reverse complement strand
GAAAATTCAGACTCGTCCAAAAATTGAAGAAACATGGCATGATGAGGTTCCTGAATTAACGCGTTCTAATTAACTTACTCTGAAACTGCCAAAAGGTTAGAAAGAAGTGTCACGATCAGTTGATCGGACCTGTTAAGGAATATTTTAAGATAAAAAAAAAAAAAAGAAGAGCTGAAAGGGGTCCATCCATGGATGGAAAGCCTATTCGTTAACTTGTTGAAGGATATTTGAAGAAAAAAAGGAGACAAAATCTAGGGTCCTAACATGTCAATGAAAGCCCTCTTTGTTTATTGGTTTCATGTTAAGTTCAATGTTTTTGTTCACATTGCAGAAAAAACAGTAATCTTTAACTCTTTATTCAGAGCAACCCCACTGATTATCTATACTAAAGTTAATAATTTTTAATTAATATTCGTATTCTTTCGTCTTTCTCAGTATATTATTTAACTGCAAACTCAATCACTTGTGTTGCTATAATTTAAGGGAGAAAGGTAACGCGTGCAACAGAGGAGAATTGATTTTTATATGAATAATAAAAAAAAGTCTATACATTTAATATTATTCAAACATGAATGGGATATTATTTTCTTTTGTGGGTAGGTCTCATGGTGAAACATGAATGAGCTATTCGTAATTCATCCCCGTATTTATAACAAGAAAAAGAAGTAAAGTTGATATATTCAAACCAAGAGAAATATTTTATTATCATTTGATACAGGAAATTGAAAGCTAGGTGGAAATCGAGAATAAAAGTCTCATGCATGCCTTTTGTTTTCTCTCTAGTCTGCCATGCCTGTTACCTCATGCACAAGTCATCGACCCATCAACCTTAAATACACGCTGACGTATATGGTTGAGAAGACTGAAAATCTCTTTACCTTATCTCTTTTGTTACAGGACCAAGCGAGTTCCTCGAAAGTGTTTTTCTCTCTCCTTTTAAGGTTCAGTGTCATCTTCTTTAACCACCCACAGTTCTTATACAAATGATCAAAGAGTCTTCTTTACTGTAAATAAACATTCAGAAAAAAAGAAATTTTTTTTTTTTATATAATTAAACAAAGAAAACGAAGGTTCTACTTTGATCAAGTAGTCAATCAAGTTCTGTCCTGTCTTTGTCAAACGCCTTATTTTTCGGTTTCATACACGCAACTTTTTTCTCTCTCTATTCGTGGGTATTCAATATTTTCCACATTTTACTTTGTTTCTCTGCTCTTTCCCATCTTGAACTTTATTATTCAGACTCTGTTTTAAGCGGTGCAACACTCAAAGTCTCTTAGTCCCTTTAACCTCACAGTTTTTCCATTATTTTCTCTATTTCTTTTCTGAAATCCGCATTTGGTTTTGCTTTGTTCTGTTCACGCGGTTTACTTCTCATCTGGATTCATCTCTTTTGCTTCCTTTTGAATAAATTTTGCTATTCTGCCTTCGTTTCTTCGATCTCTCTATGGATTGAGTGGTCTAATTTGATTTTGATTGTTTAAGGATAATTAGAATACAAACATAAGAAGCTGCTGCAGACGCTTGAAATTGAAGAAATTTGATATTGATAGTTTGCAGAATGAAGTGCTTTTATATTTTCAAGGACAAATTCAAGACCAATCGAGAAACAAAATCTGCCCCAGAACCAAGAAGCCGAAGTAAATTAAATGATTCAGAGCTTAACCGTACATCAAGATCATTACCATCGCCAAGGAGCATACCTGAATTGTACAAAGAGAAGGAGCACAATTTGAGAGTTTTCTCTTTGCAAGAACTGAGAGAGGCAACAAATGGGTTTAACAGGATGTTAAAGATTGGAGAAGGTGGTTTTGGGAGTGTGTATAAGGGAAAGATCAGGCCTGCCGATGGTAAGGGTGACTCTATAGATGTTGCCATTAAAAAGCTCAACAAGCATGGGTTGCAGGTACAAGCTTCTAGTTCCAATAATCTTGTGCTTCGGATACTGTCTATTGCATAATTTGTTTTTCAATTATTTCCTGCTGCAGTCAATTCTTTTTCTTTCTTTCTCATAGCAGTTGATCTCTATGATGAGACCTTGTGGCTGACATGAATATGGCTTGAATTTACAGTAATTGACTGGAGTAAGGTCATGATTGACTGGAGTAAGGTCATGACAGCCTGTGTTGATCTTACTATGGTGCATTCGAGTTTTGAATTACCTTTTGTTGGATAGTGTAGAAAATTCAGGAATCACAGTCTTGTTTTAGTCAGGGGGAGAAGTTTGATGATTTTCTTATGCTTGGTGACCTTCTATCGGAGCAGTGAAATACCTTCAATTAAAATAACTTTAATATTGAAAACATAGGATTTCGGGGTAGATTATTATGAATGGGGAAGAAAATCTGCCATTTAATACATCAAGAACGGAGATGAAAGATTCAAAACCTCGGAAGTGTCCAATTTGACCTTTTTTTCATGTAATGTCTAGTGCTTCGCATATCACTTCTAAATTGTTCGGCAATGTGCACCGTTGCACTTATTGTTGAGGTTTGATCTTGTGTCCTGTGTTGACATTTGTTCATTGTACTTGTTCTTCATTAGAAAGTAAAAGATGTGATTTGAATACTGAAAAAAATCTATAAAGTTTTGTGAATTATCATAACTAGGTATAACAGTTTAATTACAGTACCAATTTAACAAGCATTAAGAGATGTTCTGCTTGGAAAACCATTTGTGATAGTTGTAATTGTGGATTGACAGTTATGAGCAATAACTATGTCATCACTATAAACTAAAACTTGCTATTGAATGCCGAGAACAGATTTATGAAAAAACAAAGGGAGGAAAGATCTTGATGAGTTTATTTTTCAGGAATATCAAATTCTTGAATGCCATCTTGTACAGTTGGAGCAACCATCATAAAAGATGTAGCCACTTTGTGTTCTTGGTTGGATTTGAATCTTGGACATGTGGATGAAATAGATTCTCTTCACACACAATGAAAAACAAATAGAATTTTGACCCAACCATTTGCCTTGTTTTGTTTAGATATAGCTTTGATCCCATCTCCTCCAGTTCATCTTTCCTTTGGTTTGAGTAATCAATTTTAGGTTTTTGCCTTAATGTATGCTATTCATAGATCATATTACGGAAGTGTCAGTTTTAGCTAGTGAGTCATTTCTGTGTTCTTGAACCAGTTTTGATAACTGCTGAATATGATATCTGGCCGCTGCCCTATATGCTTCATGACACACTTGGTCTGCATAACTGCATGGAAAAGTGAGACATGCACTGCAATATATCTTCTGAATAATTTCAATGCACAGATGATTTTTCTGTGGTATAGGGACCTTTTGCTTAAAATATTGGCTTGTGCCTGAATTTCTGGCTTTGATTGATATCTGTTCCTATGATTGTTACTTGTTACTTCATTATGTTCTGCCTTTTGGGTAATCAATGCATTACAGTCTTAGCACTTCGTTTCATGGATTCCCAACACTAATTTTCTTTCTTATATAGGGTCATAAGCAATGGCTTGCGGAAGTTCAATTTCTTGGAGTTGTTAATCACCCGAACTTGGTAAAACTTTTAGGTTATTGTTCTGTAGATGATGAAAGAGGGATTCAGAGGTTGCTTGTATATGAATATATGCCTAATAGAAGCTTAGAAGATCATCTTTTTAGCAGGGCTCTGCCCACTCTGCCTTGGAAGAAAAGATTAGAGATTATCCTTGATGCAGCTCAAGGGTTGGCATATTTACACGATGGTTTGGAAATCCAGGTAGAATTCACTTTAATTTGGCAGACTTCAGCTGATCATACTATTGCTTATCAATGTTTTTGGAGTTGAAAGTTGAATTACGCATGTGTATGCCATGAAGCCTGAATCTGAATGCGCTAGTCTTGTGCATTTTAATCTGAGTCCATGTCTTCTGTGATTAACTTGTAGGTTTTAACTATTGGACATCAGAAACATATCACTATTACAGTCTTCTTGTTATTTGATTGTTATATCCAATCTATTTAATGAATAATTGTGTTTACTTTCTCTCAAGTGCTCATGTTAAATTGAATTATCTTCAAAAGATTGCAAGTTGGAATTCAGAGATTTACTCCTTTGAATTCTACTATCCTTTATCCACTATCTCCCATTTGCCTATCATTCTTATTGAATTGTTCTAATTACTTTGATTCTGTTTTAAGACTTTAACCACTGCTGCTTGTACTAATTCTTAGGTGATATACCGAGATTTCAAAGCCTCAAATGTGCTATTAGATGAAAACTTTAAGCCAAAGCTCTCAGACTTTGGGCTTGCCAGGGAAGGGCCAACAGGGGATCGTACTCATGTATCAACAGCGGTAAGTACATGTTATAGATGATATATGCATGGCAATTTCTGTGGCTGTAAAAGTGGCTGATTCTATGTAATGTTTTCAAAACCATCTCATATTCTTTTCCATTGGGTGGCTTAGAAAGACTAATTTTGTTTGGTTAATGCCGTTTTGTCCCTGAAAAAACCATCATTTAAGCCACAATGTTCAAATTATCATTGACTTCACATGAGTTTTGGGTTAAACATAAGTAAATGCTGGTGGTTTTGAAATTTGTTAGAAACCTTGGATTTTTCAGTTCATTCAAAACCTTCTTTACAGAAAAGCTTGTAAGGAATCCAGAAGTCAAGAAAGTTATGTGGATGTTATCCCCTGCTTTTAATCAAAGTTAGGGTGAGCATTATCTTGACTGGTTTTGTGCCTATCCAGCTGATGCTAAGAGTCTCATTAAGGGTTCAGCCATAGATTTCTTTAAATTCTATAGCGAGAAGCACAACTTGCCTAGTTGCTCAATCGCAATTTAAATTGTATATAAATGGCTACTGTGCTAATGATTTTGTTGTCTATGTTTTCTATTTGTCATCAGGTTGTTGGGACATATGGATATGCTGCCCCAGAATATGTTGAAACAGGCCATCTAAAAGTTCAAAGTGATATTTGGAGTTTCGGCGTGGTGCTCTATGAGATCCTAACTGGCAGGCGAACACTGGAAAGAAACCGCCCAACAGTGGAACAGAAGCTTCTGGATTGGGTGAAGCAATTCCCAGCTGATGGTAAAAAGTTCAGCATGATAATAGACCCACGACTCAGAAACAACTATTCTTTCAGTGCAGCTCGGAAAGTTGCTAAATTGGCCGACAGCTGCCTGAAGAAGACTCCGGAAGAACGACCAACAATGAATCAGGTGGTAGAGAGCTTAAAGCAAGCAATACAAGAATCAGAAGAGGGAAACTCTTCCAACAATAATCATGTTACATCAGGATCTAAATTGGCAAAACGAAGAGCAAAATAAGGTTGGTATTAATGAATATTTGTGATTTTGAGCCAGATGCCTTGAACCTTAATGCTGATAATTTGTTTTGATGCACCTGACAGGTTTAAACTCTTGGATATTAGTGTAAATGGGCAAGAGCTAATTTTCCTCAGTATGCATCGCAAATTCATCTGGAATAGGAAGTAAAGAATTTTGTTGGCCTCAAATACATGTTTGATTCTACTAGAGGAAATCAATGCAAAGCCTTGGTCCTACTTATTGATAGGATTATTCATTTTATTTTATATATACTATATTATAAATTCAAAACATAGAGAGGATGTGTTGTGAGACGGAAGGTGTATCCATGCATATGCAGAATGCTTGTAAATTGTGGATTATGATACCAAACTGTATTGAGGTGATAGTACCATTGTTCTTCTCAGTTCAAAGGCTATACAAATCACCAATTCTTATTCAAATTTCTAGTCCCCACCATTAAGCAAAAATACTATTGGTCCTAATTAGTTGCGGCACAAGTTAGTATCCAGATTTTAGGTCCAAATTTTGTGAGTAATTGAGGAACTTGAAAGTATGTATTACTTTGTGGTTGAAGTGGTAAAAGAGTGAACTTGAGCATAAAGAATCCATTGCGAGTAATTTGCAGTTCATCAATATGGGGTCTCTGCAAGACATTTGAATAACAAAATTTAAACAACTTTTTGTTTTCTTTTACTTTCAACAATAACTGCAGGGCTGTTGTTATGTGCTTCGGTGTATTTCATCTGGCAAGAGAGAAATTTTCGCACTTTTAGGAACAGCAGTAGGAGTGATGAAAAGTTGCAGTCTTATCATTCTTGGAGAGGTCAGACTTAGGCTATACACCTTCAGATTCAAGGATTGTCCTTCTGCCCATAGTTTCGTGTCTGATTGGGATCTCCCTATGGAGTGTATCAAAGGTTATGTGCACACTCATGTTTTCTTGGATGGGTAATTGGAATGGTGTAGGGTGGCTCAGTTCTCCCCTGGTTGTTGGTTGGCTGCTTGTTGCGTTTATGCCTGTGGTCCTTTGCTTGGTGCTGCGTGCTTTTGACTGGAAAGTTCTTAACCTCCCCTGGTTGTTTGGTGGCTACATGTTTTGTGCTTATGCTTTCTTTTGCTTGGTGCTGTGTGCTTTAGGTTTAGAGCTTTTCTTGTTAAATATAGGAATGTTGTTCATTTTAGAGTGGCAGGGCTGTGCCCTCATTTTTTGGGTGTCTGCCTTGATTTTTTTGGGATTATAGCTTCCCTCTTGGTTCAGATTTGGACTCTGGGGTTTCATGTATGGCAGCTTGTTAGATATGTAGTTTTTTGTTTCTGCCCTTTGGGCGTGTCCATGGTTTGCTTGCTTAGGGTTTTTTTCCCTTCTTGTTCTTTTTTTGCCGGATTTACCCAAAAAAAAAACAATAACTGCAGGGGCTGAAAGCAGGCTATCCACTGTGCTAGATGCTAATTTCATAAAGAGCCCCTTTATGTTTATATGAACACGTTACAAAAGAAGAGTGACGACACGTCGTTTTTTCTTCACTAACTCGAAATGAATCGCTGATCCGGTCCAAAACTAAACCTGAACCAACCCAATAGTGCCGAGCGGGACCGGAAGGATTCTGTTTGAATTTGCTTCAAAAACCTATAAGAAACCCTAAAAAGAATATATCAGAAATCAAAATAAATTTTGAAAATGGAGAAAAGATTCAGTCTGATTCAAACAATTGCCTCTGCCGCTGCATTCTCTGCTGTTTCCGCATGGTATACCTAATTCTGATTCTTACTACAACCTAAATTTCATTCTATTTGTTAACTTTTGTGATTGGAATATTTTCAGGTACGGGTTCATGTTCGGAAGAGAATCTGCTCGCAAGGAGCTGGAACAACTAATCGAAGATCTTCGCCGAGGAGATTCACCTTCTCCTCCTCCTCCTCATTTTTAATCGGTATTTTATTAACTGCTTTATTTTCAAATACTTCATTTTAACTGAAAGAATAACTGCATTGCAGTTCTACTGAGAATTTCTTAAAAAGTTGTAATTTTTGCTTCGGGATTGTTTGTTTGGTGGTCTAAACCTTATACAGTGGAAAAATACACTTAATTTTTCCATTAATTGCGAGCACTTGTGAAAATTGTTGATTCAGCATTATCATCTTGGTCCATTCTGAACTGTGGAATTTTCATGGTGGTTGGGCATATTCAGATGCTTGGATCACGTTGTCGGTAAGAAGTGAACAGCAAGAATGGAACTGTCACCAATCACCATTAAGGCGTTGAACTGAGTCAGACTCACTGCCTAGGTTTGAAAAGCTGCTCCATTGACCATTTCTTGCACCATATTTTTCATGGATTCTTACATTACGTTGTCCATTACTGAGGATGTGTTTTTTCTGTAAATGGTTGTCACAAACCATTGCATTTTGATAATGGTGCAGATTTCTTCTCCTTTTCCTGGGAAAGTTTGTATTTTGTTTTTCTTAAGACCTGTTGGCAATTAGCTGTGAGTGCTAAAAAATTTAACTGTATCATGGGTCCAATGACCTCCTATTATAGTGTTTTTGACAATTTATTTGGTATATTTGATTCCAGGAATTTATTAATTTTCGAATAAGAGTTTCGTCAGCCCTGAGTACTTTGAAGGTGATTCTCTCGAAGCTTGCATCAGTTGATCACATGAGTTTTAAGTAGTGTTTGAACATCATCACTATTGATCATATAGAATAAGTTCAAAGCCATAGATGCCTTTATTTCGAAAAATATAATATGTTGATATATAAACTGAATTATGATGTCTATAAACGGGACTGAAAAGTATATTAGCTTATAAAGATAATTCTCCATTCATGATTTGGAGATGAGATATACAGTTCTTATGGTGTATATCTACCACAATCTTCTTTTTTTTTCCTCTCTATATATATAATTTTTTTTTGTTTTTGGTGAAAAAAGGGGCCTAAGCCCAATTTTGTCTCTATTTTATGATACACCATATGCTGTTATAGTGCAACATGAAAATGCTTGTTACACGAGAGCAGCTTCCTTGATTTTCTTCTCATTTTCTTTAATAAAACCAACATAAAGGTTACTTCCAATTGAGTCACATTCTGGAAGTCTGGTGCTCCTACCTCCATTGGACATGCTTTTCACGAACTCCACCAAATGTCTCCAGTTGTCCCCCTCGAACAATTTCTTATTCATTCTTAGATATGTAAATGCACTCAATCCGTTGCCAGAATCTGATCTACTTGTTGCCATAACTTGTGCATAAGCACTAGCATCATACCTTTCCAGGGCATTCTCTCCAGCAAGTTCTATTCCAGCAGTCTTTGTTGCCATCTTTACTTGCCGAACTAACCCTTCTGGAGAGCAATTTGCATTATCAGGTTGTTCTCTGTCTCTCATTTCCATGCAGGTGAAGTTAAATATAACTCCATGTTTACTGAACAGTCGTGCTATTGGTAGGTAACCATCTTGGTGCCTGGTATTGTAGTACCCAGCAGTTAATTCAGCTGCATGAGACCTTGTTTTGTGATGCCAGTGAATTCCAGCTACTTTTCCAGATAGATTTGTACCAGTTCCTTGAAATATTCCTTTTGCAGCTGCTAGAATTATATTGCCGTGCTCTAGTAGCTTCTCAGAGTACCATTCTAAGAAGAATTGTCCATACTCGGAGTTCCAGGTACCATCTCTCCGAAAAAAACCTGTATCTTCAGGAAATTGATTGTACTGCCCAGAATCATGCGGCCCACTTCTTCCCCAGTTCTTTCTATCAGAAGCCTCTGCTGATGCTGCCAATGAAGCTCGCATGTACTGTTTTAACATAGAAGCTTGTTAATATTAAATTCAAATAGAATTTGTTATTAAATTCTCCAATTCCAGTATATGGTGTTTCATTATTGCAACACTCACCCTGTCATAGCATTGGAATTCTCCAATTCCGGGGTATTTCCATGTTCCATTGCTTTCTGGATAAGCTGGGTATCTCAGCTCCCCACAAGGACCCATGCCCACTTGAATTTCCTGCAACAGGAATCGATAATGTGTTCAAGAAACTTCTGTTATTGGGAATACAATGGAAAGACCTATCACATATTTTTGAATGGTTGCTTTACGTTTTAATTTTAATTTCTCAATATTCTTCCTCTTTGGTATGATATATTTTGTTAATCTCATCTCCTGTGGTACTCATATTACAATATTCTCAACCTAGATGAAGTATAAAAGGGTGGTTAAATGAATTTCTGTTCCAAAAATGAGCTTGATTGATCAATTAAGTAGTTTGATTTGTGCAGGAAATACAGTAGATGAAATGAGACACTGGATGGTTATTCTCTTACGTCACCTTATCCAAAAATTTTATTTTATTGTGGTTGACAATTCTCCTTTTCATTTTTCCAAAAAAAAACCTGAGATAGTTTTGATATTTATTTAATTGTTCAACGTTGGCATAAAATGATTTGAGATATGTTACTTCAAGTTTTGTCGAGTTCCAGAAAGAAGCATCACAGGACAAAAATATTAGATAGGATATAGAGAAAATAGATGGTTACCTCGACAACGCTTCCCAAGTAATCTCTGAATGTATCCCGGAAGCTCCTCATGAAGTCAGAATAAACTTGAATGGGGGTTCTTCCTCCGAGGACTGGAATCGTGTCACAGCCCAATGAGATATACTCAGGATTCCGTCGTCCCGATCTGTCTGTGTATACAAGGTCAGGGTTCTTCTCGATTTCTTCAAGCACCCATGGTGGTAGAGGAATGCTATTAATAAAAAACATTCAATACAATAATTAAAAAATTAGCAACCAAGAAATTAAAAAATTCTATCAGAGAAAATGAACATTAAAATCTTAATAAATAAAGAAAAATTAGAACTTGACATACCTGCAAGAGTCTCCAACATTCCCACCACACTGATGAAAAGACATAACCACTTGGAGCTTCAATCGATGCTTTTGAACCATCTGTATTAACTCTGCATACCCTTCCCAGTTGTACTTTAAAGGTCCATCTTTCTCCACCAAACCCCACCAAGCATCAACCATTACACCTTCAACCCCTGCACTTTTCAACGCCATCAAACTAGCATTCATTGCTCTCGGTTTATTCAAATTCCCCCCTTGTGTTACCGTGTCGAGTGGAAGCATCACAAACACAGGCACCCTCGAGTCGTTTCCATTCTGATGAGCAACAGGAAGCTCATGGAGCTTCTCCTTTATCCCGCTTCTCCTGAATCCTTCTTCAGTTAACTGTTTGTCCCGCGAGAGCTGTGCTTCTTGCATTGAACTCTTTGCCCGGAGCCGGCATGAAGGTTTGGTTTTGTCAAAGCAAATTAAGCTAGAGAATTCGTCTGAAGTTTTGAGGGTTTTGGTGTCGTTAAGATTGATAAAAGAAGCGGAACAACGTAGAGTTAAGGTCATATTTCTTGAATTTGGGTTTGAAGGGTGAGATGAAGAATGAATGAAGACTTTGTTTGATTATTTATAAAACGAAAACTCTTCAAGTGTTGGATCTTTTTTTTTTTTTCCCAGAAGGAGACACGTTTAGTGGGCTCTACGTCTGAAAGAGAAAAAAGTGCAAAAAATCAAAAATGTTGTCAGCTGATCACCTTACCCTTTTCATATTAGCCACATTCACTCCACACGGTTAGAACTACTTTCCCATTCTTATCCAACTGAAAACGAAAAGCTTTCAGGTTTTAACGATCCTGAAGAAATTGTCCACGATTGTTGGCGGTTGACCCAAGGGTATATATGCGATCATGCATGAAATGTAGTGTTTACACACATTGTGTTTGAAATCCTTCCTGTAACTATTATATTATATATCTGGGTAATTAAAGGGATTGCTTAAGACTTGAATTATTGAAGCTTTGTAGGTAGAAATATCTTGGAGTAATAATGCAAAGTTCTGATATTTTGAACCAGCTGCTGCGGAGGGTGTTAGTCAGAAGGTTTTCTTATTTGAGTTCTTATTTATTAATTTCCATATATAATGAGTGAAAAAAAGAAAACCAGTCTTTACATTCGAATGGTTATCACCTTAATAAAGAAAACCAAGCTTGGTGAATTAATAATGAAGATGATTAAAGGAGTATTGTATCATTGTCCAGCTATCATCAACATTAAACTGAAGAGCATATATGTCTCCTCTCCTAGTAGACAGTACTGAATTTATGTGGCTGACAAATTCCCAGAGGATATAAAATTACTCTTGGTTTAGGTAGGCTTAGGATAAGAAGACTAGTATCTTTTGTGTGGTTGTAAGAATAAGGTGTCTCTATTAATTTGTTTAATCTTTCTGTATACTATTAACTATATATCCAAACACCAATTATTGCTCCATTTATAGCCTACCATGAGAAATTAAAGTCTTAAAACTTATTAACCCATGGTGTTTTCCTCGTATTAATTTATCTTATAATCTCGTGTTGCTGATTATTATGGTATATATATATTATTGAACACCCTTTTTCTTTAAAATTAGTTTTTGAGAACGAGATCTATCTAAACCTATTTATCATGATATTAATAAGTCATGGATTCGCAAACAATGATGGGTTTGGTCTGGCCTGACCTTGCATCCTACGTGTGAGGGGAGAGTGTGTTAGAAATTGAATCTCCTTCTTTGAGCTAGCTTTCGAAAGTTAAATTCTACCCATTTATCAAATTTTATTGGAAACCATAATCATTTATCAAATTTTATATAAGATACTATTAAAAGAAAATCTTTGTTAGAAGTATGAAGTCACCTGTGTACATATATGTCCCCAGATAAATGAGCATTAATTCTGTTTAAACCAATGTTGATAATGAGGAGAACAGTCGGTGACAGGTACATATATTGCTGGGCATGAAGAAAGTAGAAGAGTATATTATAAGAATCAAGCAAGTGGGTCCTTAGGAAAAGATATTTCCAAATCTATCAAAACTGTTTGGCATAGATAGTTTGATCTTTATTCAAGTGAGGACTGTTGATCTTAGCTGTTAGTGGGCAAGTAGTTCTTTCTTCTAATTCCAACCATTACATGGTTTTGTGGAGGAAATTAAACCTTGTCTCTTCAATACCAAAAAAAAAAAAAAAAAAAAAGTGGAAAACGTGTACATTGGGTTCAACAAGGAAATTTGTTAAAAGATTGAGGCCATTAATGGACCCATATATGTTATACACATATAAAAATATTGTATGTACATCTCAAAAAGGTGGCATAAGTGTTGCATATTGATACAACGTTATGGCATGAATTGTTTCTCATTATCCTTAATAAAAAATTTTGTATGATGCTTAGTTAGGGCAATGTGCCATCAAAGGTGGAGGTCTCAAATATATCTGATATTCGGATAGATTTGTTGAGCGATAAAGTTAAATTCTTGTCAAATAATTGGGATCAACGACTTATTTTGATTCAAACTAGCTTCAAGATCCTGATTTCACACTTGATTAGTGTCTTCTTGTATTAGCCAGGAGTGTTGGTCCCCAACCCCAATCATTGGAATTTAGCTTGAAGATCCTGATTTCACACTTGATTATTGTCTTCTTGTATTAGCCAGCAGTGTTGGTCCCCAACCCCAATCACTGGAATTTAAACATTTTCCAAAATGTAATGCTGTCTGAGTTTTTGGCCGTGGTTCTCCTTTGCTGAACTGAAACCCCACACACACAACAACAGACATTTACGTGGGCAATGAGCCATCATAACTTTTATTGGCATTTACAAGAATTCTCTCTCTCTATATATAAAAGGTTGAAATACTGTAACTCAAATAAATAATTTATTAATTTTTTTTTACGTTTTGAAATATCTTTAAACCCTACTAATAGCGACAATAATTATCCAATTCCAAGCAGATTCTGTGAATGTCCATAAAAGTAAAAACACCAAGTCAGTAGTATAGAATAACAGTTGTACTGGTTTATATGAAAATACAGGAGATTTGAACACCAATTTCGAGAAAATCCTGTGCACATCCAATGAAAATATCTTGTCAACTTCAATTAGATATTTTCAAACAAAAAGGGTAATGGCTGCTTAAAGGATTTGGGTGGAGGTGTACTGATATTTTGACGACGCATAATCCTCATATGATGCTTCTTTGTACCGACCTGGCCTTTTCAGATGTCTGTTTCACCATTTATAAGTTGCATAATACGACATATATATATATATATATATATACACGATATTTTTCATACAATTTAATATATTAAAATATAATTAATTAATTTTAAATTAAAAATAAAATTTTCCGCAACCCTTTTTTGTTAAAGCATGAAGAAATATCTTATATTTGAAGTAGACATACTGCCAAAAAAAGAAAAAAAAAAATCTTTCTTCACCTTAAATTTTGGGCTAAGTTTCTTGCTTCAACAGAAAGAATAAAGCATATCCTCTAGAGATCATTGGTACCCTGAAGCCACAAGAAGATAGTTCTAAAGATAAGAACATGTATGATCACCAAGAAACCACAGTGAGCACAAAAATGGGGCTGAAAATCAACGAAACAATGTTTATTTTGAGGAACTTACACAAGCACATAAAGCTTATCATCTGCACAATCAGTAACCATCCTAATTGAAATATTATGGAAATGCTGATTGCTGAGAAATAGCCCTTAAACATAACAATAGGTGTCTCTATATTGTTTCATAATATTTTAGTTAATTCACCGCTTTGGCAGAGTCTCATAATTTCTATGACTTCTGGACATAATAATTTATTTAGACTCAAGCTTATTACAGGAGACCTGAATTCAACACTCTGCCATAGGAAACACAGAGCCTATTCTGTCTCCATGTCGGTAGCACTTGATATTAACAGGGTATGGACCCAGCTGTATGTGGTTATCCTCTCCACCCAGAAAGAAGCATAGGGTGTACAAGGCAATTTCAAACTCGGGGCTCACTCCAATCAATGTGCTTGATACAGATTTAAGAACGCCATTCCATTCAAACTGAATTGTAAGCAACTGAGTTTCAGAGTCCGGCTGCAAGAGATCACAGGGAACAAAGGAAAATGAAAAAAAATCTGAAAACAGCATCGTTTGCAGATTTGATGACATGATGATGCATTAGGCTATAGAAAAAATAAGAAAAGTCGGGCATGTACTATTTCCCCTGTTCAAGGTAACTTTATAATCTGTGTCTTCACATAAAAGCAAGCCAAGTGGAGGAGATAAAAAAGAACTTACAATCTGTCCACGACGTCGGGGAAATATATAACCTTGATAATCAACATTCCCTTTTGCTTCTTCAAGATAAAACTGTGGGGAAAAGAACAAAGGAAAATTTATTACGCAACAGTTATAATTTAAAACAGAGTTTTGAATAATTTGTATATATGAGAGAATGTGATATTATTGATAATTACTGAATTATTAAATTTCATAATACTTCTTTTTGCCTCCAGACTGAAAGTAGTTACAAGACACTAACCTGAAGCCAGTTATGAAAGCCAGAAACTTCTTGTTCACCGCTCTGCTTGATTTCTCCCACAAAAACATGCTCAAAAGCAGAAGAGGAACCAAATGTACCACCTCGACCATAAAGATCAAACCAGAGACTTGTCATTGTTCTTTTGAAATCTTGATAACTCCCAGATACAATGCCCTTGGAGGAGAGATACTTGTGAAGATATTTAATTGGTGCAGTTCTACAGATTTCTTCTATGAATGCAGCTTGCTCTTGCTTCTCTTCTGAAGTAACAACTTCTTTACACCCTTGATTTGGGTTGTAATTATCTAAAAGTGAACAAAAACGAGAAAAAGTAGGCTTCCTGAACACGTCTTCACTCAGCCAGCTAATTAAGCTTCCTTGTGCCATATCCTCTTTTTGGTAGACTTTCTTCCCTTCACCACAGTCAATCTCATAGTCCTTACCAGGTATCAAACGATTTAAGTCAAGTTCCCAGAGCTTGTCACAGGCTCGTGAAAAGTCAGCAAGCTCCTCATCTGAGGGTTCTAAGCTACTACTGATTTCAACCTCATCAGAGTACTGTTGCTCACTAGCAGGCTTCTTGTATCCATGCCACTGATCCTTCTGAACCTGTTCAGGCATAGCTTCCAAAGTATCGATCAGATGATGATTATTAAAAAAAAAAGAACGTTCTTATTTACTATCAGATAAACAATTTCCAAAATTTGGTTGAATGCACCCACGAGGAAATAGTAATTATATAGCAGGCTAACTAGATTTGTAAAAGAAATGATAGTCTGATACTGTTTCATCTATATACCAAATATTAATCTAACACCACCACCACCAATCTGTTGCTTCAGGGAAACAGGACAATTTTGCAGAACATTAGTTCCAAGAATAAAAAAATCTTAAGACCAAAGATATTGTGTTGGACTATGGGAAATATTGCATCCAAGGGATTCGATCAAGGACCCATAACATATTTTCATGTGCATGTCTTGACATTTGATGACTTCAGTAAGAATGGCTACCGTGTGTCGCCTTGGAGGCTTTCTGCCAACAGTTTCCCAACCATCATTATTATCCTCCTTCTTCTCCTGTATTAAAAGTTAAAATGCCAAAGAAAATAAATAAAACCTTCGCAAATAAATTTCATAACATTAGAAGAGTTCATAACAAAGAAATAAAATTCAGCAATAACCTCTCTGTTCCAGTTGTTCTGGTAAAAATCCTGTTGCTGACGACCATCGTTCTCTTCATATCCTCCATGAACAGCCTGTATTTCAGACGATGAAGAGAACACAGTTGTTAAGAGTTGAGTCTCTACTCCGGAACTTGTAACACAAACCAAAAACTACTATAATGTGAGATGGTAAGGATTGACCGTTGACTGCTGTAAATCCAGAGTTATTGTTTGAACTTAAATCAATTAGTTGATTATGCTCCACTTTTACATTACAAAAACTTCAGACATTTTCTTTGATACTTTCTTAGACACTATCAAATTGAACACAATGAGTTTCAAACTTGGGTAGACCAAATCATTTATAAATTCTTTGATACTTTCATAGACACTATCAAATTGAACACAATGAATTTCAAACTTGAAGAGACAAAATCATTCATAAAGGAAACCAAAAAGATAGAATATTTACCTTCTGGGGTCGACTCTGTTCCTGCATATATCACTTGCACATTTTAATTTTACTTCAATTTTAAATTAAACAAAATCGAATGAACAAAAGTCAAAAGGTAAAACCTGTCTGTTCCACTGATTGTGGCGTCTTTCTTGATCATCATTATCCTGATCTCCAGAAACCACCTGCGCATTATAGCCTCTATCAAAATCAATGATCCAACTGCAAATCAAGAGTTATAACAAGTGGTGCTAACCTCCGCCCAACTGGATCTGGACCGCACATCCCGGGATTGTTCTTCTTCCTCTCTGTTGCCACGATCGCGATCATGACCACCACCAAGGGCGACGTCCAACAAGCCCTTTATCAGTCCGTCCATTTTGTTTTTAGAATGGAATGGTAAAGAGAAAGATAGAGATGAAGAGAGTTACGCGATGGGAAGTGAGAGTGAAAGGCAGTTGAATAAAGTTAATAATTGGCGGGCAATGGCAACTTTGGTAAATAATAATATAATATATTACGTGGCCTTTACTTTTTAAATCATTTGCCGACAGATTTTGTGGTCATTACGTGGCTTTTACTAATACTGGTTTAGAATCTCTTTCTCACCACCACCACCACCACCACCAC
>WYDK02000041.1:3374106-3416034 GCA_009867345.2 Toxicodendron radicans | reverse complement strand
GATTTTGTGGTCATTACGTGGCTTTTACTAATACTGGTTTAGAATCTCTTTCTCACCACCACCACCACCACCACCACACGTGATGTGAAACTCACATTCGTTATACATTTTTTTTGTTAATAACATTCAATTACCCAATTAATTATAGACACCAAACCTCTAACATTATAGGGTGTGTTTGGTTCAGAAAAATGTTTTATTTTTGAGAATGTTAGATTACTAGAAAGATAGATTAACTTGTGAATCTTTAACAACAGTGTGTGAAGATATTAGTTTCAGACTTTTAATAGTTTGTTTAGTTCAGTTGAATAATCCATCTTCTTGAGGAAACTAGATTGGTGTTTGAACAAGTCTTTGTGCTTGAACGTTTCCTTTGACGAATCCCATGAAATTAGGAGTTGTTAGTCATGGGTTTATCTTTCTGTTTTTCCAATGTTGTAAAGGATATTTAAGCCATGTTTCTTCTTCATTAAAAAGCAAGGCAATCTCTCAAAGCACACTTGAAAATCTTACATTTGGTATCAAAGCCTCCACACAGGACTTGACCAACAACGAAGCAGTAACCACCAATGGCAGGAGAGGGAAGTAACTTCGTACAACCAGCTATCCCACGGTTTGATGGCCATTATGACCATTGGAGCATGTTGATGGAGAATTTCTTGAAGTCTAAGGAGTATTGGAGTCTCATAGAGAGTGGGATCACGTAATATCCTGACAAAATTGTCTTAACTGATGTCCAAAACAAAGTTTTAGAAGAACAAAAAGTGAAAGACTTGAAGAAGAGTTATCTGTTTCAAGCCATAAATCGAGCCATACTGGAGACTATTTTGAAGAAGGACTCAACAAAAGACATTTGGGATTAGATGAAGAAGAAGTACCAAGGCACGACTAGGGTCAAGCGTGCACAGTTGCAGGCTCTTTGTAAAGAGTTTAAACTGCTCCACATGACGGTAGGAGAATCAATCAATGACTATTTTGCAAGAACACTTACAGTGGCTAACAAGATGAGAATTCATGGAGAATAGATGGAAGATGTGGTGGTTATTGAGAAAAATTTGAGATCAATGACACCTAAGTATGATTATGTGGTTTGCTCTATAGAGGAATCAAATGAGATAGATGATCTTTTGATTGATGAATTGCAGAGCAATTTGCTTGTGAATGAGCAAAGAATTATAGGCCATGTAATGAAAGAACAAGCTCTAAAAGTAAGTATGGAGAATCACTCACCTGGGCGAGGTTGAGGCTGAGGAGTAGACTTGGCAAAACGGGTTCATACCCATTGGTTGACCCGTACCCGTGAAAATAATATAGGGTATGGGTCCATGGTTATGAACCCCTTTTTTTTACCCATACCCGGTCTAACCCGTTTTTTAAATGGGTGGGCCGGGTACATCTGCGGGTACCCATGAATACCTGTGAAAAAAAAAACCCAAATGCCCAAATGGCCAACTAAATCTTAAATCCCTAAAAAAAAATTAAACTTTCGACAATAGTCACAACACTGAACAGTGAACACTCTTCCATTCGAAAACACTCGACAACTTCTAATTTGGTGGCAAGAGGTTGCTGTTGTTTTTTCCGACGTTGGGTGAAGAGGTTAACATCGAAAAGACTTGGAAAGCTTTAGAATTTTTGGTGACAAGCTGTAACAGATTTTGGCACTGAAGACTTCAATCGTGAACTGAAGAAGTAAAGGCGCCGACAAAATAGTTTGACTTCAAGGTTTTTCTCATCCAGTATTTTTCTTTAAATAGGCTAGCTTTTTTTTTCTTTTTTGGGGTTTTTTCCTTTGATTTGAAATGTGTAGATGCTTTGGTCTTGATATTTGCTTGCCCTTTTATAGTTTTTGATTGCTCTTTTACGTGCATAAAGCTGTATGGAGCTTGCTGAAGGGTATTTTTTCATTGGTATCTTCATGGCATATGTGAAGAATTGGTTATTTGATGTATTAATTTATTTGTAAACATTTTTTACAAAGGAATTTTTCCTTTTTGTTTATTGTCGTAGTTGTTTCTGTCACTTTTAGATGGTAGGCCTTGATTATGGTGTGTGATAAAAGGTTTATGACTCAATTGCATTGAATTTGGACTAAATTGAATTGAATTTGGAGTAGTTGATTGGTGTAACTGTAAAAGATGAAAACTATAGGAATTTTAGGGGTGTAACTGTCAAAAATGAAAACTGCAGTGAACAGTAACATGTACACGCGGGTCCACCTGTACCAGATAGGGTAGGGTGCGGGTCTAATTTTATATACCCGTTTAGATCGACCCGTTTTAGACCTGTACCCGTGAGACCCGCACCCATTTGGACCTGACCAATACCCGACCCACTCGCCCGTTTTGCCAGGTCTACCGAGGAGGATATAGAGGTCATGGAAGAGGAAGAGAAAGAATTGACTAGGCCACTGTCGAGTGCTACAATTGTCATGAGTTGGGGCATTTTGCTTATGAATGTCCTCAAAAGGAAAAGAACATCGGGGCAAATTTCACTGAAGGTGAAGAAAAAATGTTGTTGATGTCTTATGTGAACGTAAAAGATGACCACTCCAGCAAATTATGGTATCTTTATTCTGGTTGAAGTAACCACATGAGTGGAGATAAGGAGTTGTTTTCAAATCTTGATGAAACATTCAGAGAAAAAGTGACATTAGGAAACAATTCCAGTTTAAGTGTCAAAGGAAAAGGAGACATCAAAATTGAAGTGAATGGAGTTGTGCACTGTATCTCTGGAGTGTCATATGTACCAGATTCGAAGAGCAATCTCATCAGCTTTGGCCAATTACAAGAAAAAGGATTTGTTGTTCTGATGCAAAGGAACACATGTCAAATTTATCATCCCATGAAGGGTTTAATTATGTAAGTTGAGATGACATCGAATCGTATGTTTCCACTGCAACCAAAACACTCATATGACAGTGAAAAATGCCTCAAATAAACCATTCAAGATGATAGCTAGTTGTGGCACTATAGGTATGGGCATATGAATTTCATTGGATTAACAACCTTGAAACAGAAGGACATGGTAACTTGACTACCTCAGCTGAAAGCTCCTTCAAAGGTCTGTGAAGAATATATGATTGGAAAGCAACATCGTGAAACATTTCTTCAGAAGAGCACTTGGAGGGCCTCTTATATACTTCAACTAGTTCACTCGGATATTTGTAGACTTATTACACCCATCTCCAACAACAACAAGAGGTACTTCATAACCTTTATTGACGATTTTAGTAAAAAGACTTAGGTGTATTTTTTAATATGAGAAGTCTGAAGCTATAACATGTTTTAAAAAGTTTAAAGCTACTGTTGAGAAAGAAACTGGGGTGTTTATTAAAACATTTCGCACTGATCGTGGAAGAGAGTTCACAATGCAGGAATTCAATAATTTTTGTGAAATGAATGGTATTCATAGGCAGTTAACTTCAGTTTATACACCACAACATAATGGTGTTTTAGAGAGGAAAAATTGCACCATTATGAATATGGTAGCATGCAAGAATTAAAGTGCCAAAAACATTTTGGCCTGAAGCAGTGAATTTGAGTGTTAACATTCTAAATAGATGCCCAACAGTTGTTGTGAAGGATATCACTTTGGAAGAGACATGGAGTGGGAACAGACCAGGGGTTGCTCATTTCAAAGTATTTGGTTGCTTAGCATATGCTCATGTGAATGATAATCTACAGAGTAAACTTGATGAAAAAAGTATACAATGTGTCATGCTCGGAATTAGTGAGGAGTCCAAGGCTTACAAGCTGTATAATCCAGTTACCAAAAGGATTGTTATCAGTTGAGATGTGGTATTTGATGAAGAGAAATGTTGGCATTGGACAGATGGAAGAAAAAAGATTGATGTTGATTTTGATCCTGCTCAGAAAAAAACAGTTGAAGACATCATATCAGGAGCATCATAAAGTGATTCATCAAAAAATGAGTCTTCAGCAGACACAAAGTCAGAAAATAAGTCATCTGAAGATAACTCAAACGAGCATAGAACTAGAGAGCCAATATTAAGGAGAACTCCAGCATGGTTGACAGATTATGTGAGTGGTGATGCGTTATCTGATGATGGAAATACTGCTCAACTAGCTATGTTTGCTAACAATGATCGGATCACCTTTAATGATGCTGTGAGAGGCTTAAAATGGAGGAAGGCCATGGATTTAGAAATTGCAGCAATTGAGAAAAACAATACTTGGGAACTTACTGATTTGCCAGCAGGAGAAAAAACCATTGGAGTGAAATGGATATACAAGACAAAGCTCAAAGAAAATGGAGAGGTAAACAAGTACAAAGCCAGATTGGTGGCTAAGAGCTACACACAAAAGTATGGAGTTGACTATGCAGAAGTGTTTGCACCTGTAGCAAGACATGATACAATTCGGTTGGTGATATCCTTGTCAGCTCAAAACATCTGGCCTATCTACCAACTTGATGTAAAATCAACTTTCTTGCATGGAGAATTGAATGAATAGGTGTTTGTAGATCAACCTCCAAGATATGTACAAAAGGGAAAAGAGCAGAATGTATTTAGATTAAAAAATGCTTTATATGGACTGAAACAATCCCCCAAAGCTTGGTACAACTGTATAGAAACTTATTTCTCGAAGGTATGTTTCAAGAAGTGTCCATATGAACACACCTTGTTCATCAAGAATGGAAAAAGCGATAAAATCTTGATGATATGTCTTTATGTGGATGATCTTATATATATTGGAAATGATGAGGAAATGTGTGATGAATTTAAGAACTCCATGATGATTGAGTTAGAGATGATCGACCTAGGGAAGATGCACTATTTCCTAGGTATTGAAGTGAAGCAAACGGCAAGTGGGATCTTCATTGGGCAAAAGAAGTATGCTTAGGAAGTGCTTGAGAGATTCCAAATGGGCAATTGCAATTTTGTCCAAACTCCGGTTGTGCTAGGAACCAAGCTCACCAAAGATGTTGATGGGATAAAAGTTGATAGCACTCACTTCAAACAGATTGTGGGGAGTTTAATGTATTTAACAGCCATACGACCTGATTTAATGTTGTCGATTTTGGATTGATCTATAAAAGAAAATCAGAAGCAAATTTGGTGGGGTACAGTGACAATGACTATGGTGGTGACTTGGAGGATCGAAAGAGCACTTCAGGATATGCTTTTATGTTCAGTTCAGCGACTGTGTCTTGGTTATAAAAAAAGCAACATGTGGTCACTGTATCCACTACTGAAGCAGAGTTTATAGCTACAACTTCGTGTGCATGTCAAGCGGTTTGGATGAGAAGATTACTTGAAGAGTTATGTTGTCCTCAACGTGAGGCTACTCAAATTTTCTGTGATAACAACTCAACAATTAAGTTGTCCAAGAATCCTGTGATGCATGGGAGGAGCAAGCACATAGATATCCGATTTCATTTTCTTCGTGATGTCACCAAGGAAGGAGTGGTAAAGTTGAGTCATTGCAAAAGTCAAGAGCAGATTGCTGATATATTCACAAAACCATTAAAATTGAAAGCTTTCTTGAAGATGCGCAATCTGCTTGGAGTTTGTTCAAGTTCATGTATAAACTGAATATTTAACCTGATTCAGTTTAAAGGAGGATGTGAAGATATTAGTTTCAGACTTTCAGTAGTTTGTTTAGTTTAGTTACATAATCCCTCTTCTTGAGGAAACTAGATTGGTGTTTGAACAAGTCTTTGTGCTTCAACGTTTCCTTTGACGAATCCCATGAAATTAGGAGTTGTTAGTCATGACACATCGTTTTATTTCCACATCTTAGCTGGGTCATGAAGTCGTGGGTTACGTCTCACAAAGATGGTTTTTGTTTACACCCGTAGGACAAGCATTAATGGTGGTTGTTGCTGGCGTGCTAGTTTAGTGTCTGGGCAGGTTTGAAATGGTGTGTTTCGATGATGACAATCAGTATTGAAGTGTACATGGGTGTGTTGTGTTTCTTATTTTGTGTTTCCACATCTTAGTATTGCGCACCTAAGGAGGTTGAATGAGGTTTTTCCCCTTCTTTGTATTATTCTTTGTCACCTAAGGAGGTTGAATGAGGTTTTTCCCCTTCTTTGTATTATTCTTTGTCTTTGTAAAAGAACCAATTACCCAAAATAAAAAAGAGTAAAACTACACATACAACGTTTTTATACAACATTTATTATATAACATGACGTAACAAAAGATGATTGGGTGAAAATTTATTTTTAATTTTAAATCAATCAATCATATTTTATCACATCATGTTGTATGAGAAATGTTGTATAAAAATATTGTATGTGTAGTATAATACAATTAAAAAATAACAATTTTTTTTTTCAAATACATTTTGTTACGTAATTCAAACAAAAATTTAGATAACTTTTGCTCTAAACATGGTTCCAAGATAAGGGATAAAAACAAGTATAAAAACTCAATATAAATGGTCAAAATTATACCTCTTCAACCAAACACAGTCATAATTGATATTCATACGTCAAAATTAGTAAAGACATTTTAGTAAAATAACTCTAAGTAATATTATTTTACAGGCAACCAAACACCTTAATAATTTATACATCCCTAGCGAACCAAACATAATAATATTTTATGCCCGATAACCTTCATTGGTAATCTATCTTACTGGTAATCCTAATTTTTCAGTAATAAAACATTGCCCAAACCAAACGCACCCTAAGAGGAATCGATAATGAAAGGTTTTTCCATTACATACTTGCTGTTTTGTACACTCAGGTAATCATTTATACGAGAATCAAAATAATAAGCAAACAGGTCAAAAATTTACCTTCCATTGGAGGAAAAGGAACAGAAAAATATCATATGATAGTTCAAGAAGAAAATTTATAAATCTTCGGCTCCAGATGGGGGCTATTCAGAATTATTAGCTCCAGAAGATTGCGGTAGAGACGACTCTGAGTCATCAAGAACTCGCATGGGCTTCCAGTCTGATTCTTCTTTGTTTTGTCTAAGAGCAGCGAAGTGAAGGGCGTCACTTCGAACTTGATAAATATGACAAGTCCATGGGTATGAATCTGGCGCAGACCACACCTTTTGATCTTCAAATACTGTTTCCTCGGCATGTGACTCTGCCACACAGTATACCAAACTAAGTTCTGGTTCTTCAAAATTTGCTACAGCAACACATCCGAGAGAGACATATCCATTCGGAGCACGAGGTTGCCAAATTGATACAGGAGTTGTGTAGTCTTCAGCACAGTTCCTCCACACCTGCACAAAGCATGAAACGATTAGTGGTTATGCTTTTCAAATAAATTGAACCAACTTGACGTCTATCGAGATCAAATTACAATGCATGGTAGTTATTAATATATCAATATTTGTAGCAAAACATGAAAGAAGGAAAACAACTTCAATAATTAACTGAAAAAATTATTGATTGCCATAACTGACTTTTGGATAGTGTAGATAGGGAAGTAAACTAGAAATAAAAAGTGAAAGATATGTTGGCCATAGGGCATTGGCAATGAGAGGAATACAGCTCCTTTTCTATTTTGTTTTTATTTTAATGGGTACGATACAAAAGGATCATCCCCTCCCTAATTGCATCACAAGTTAAGATGAATTGTTCATCGTTCTACAATTCTAACAACACAGGCACACGGATATTAAAATGAAAAGTAAATTTACTAATTGCATTTATATTTCATACCAGGTCATAACCCACTGGAGGCATGAACAGTCTGTCAACATTACGGTAAACTGCAGCCACATTTGGGGGGTGGCTTCCAACATGAGCTATATCCCCAATAGAAACATACCTAAAGGAAAAGAGCTTTGTTTAAGTTTACAATCATGGAATATATATGTTGAAGCTTCCAATGAACCATAATATGAAACAACTGAAATAAAAGAGGGGGGTAGGAAGGCTACAAAAGAAAAAATCAGTAATTACCCGTCTGGAGAAATGGGTCTCCAAATGGTACATATTCCACAATCTTCTGAAACCTAAAAAGAAAAAAAGATAAAGACGTTTGCTTTAAGATGAAAATAGAGGAACCTAAACCTCAATGTGCACCATGAAATTAAAATGGCATTACTATAAAAAGATTATAATAACAAAAAGAAGGAAAAGTAAAACAAGGTAAGCAGTAACACACCTGCTTTCTACACAACGTGCATCGACCTTTCAATTCTCGCTCACTGGTCCAGATCTTCTGGAAGTTGATGGCATGTTTAACAAATCTCCTTTCATCAGATGCAGAACGAGATGATGAGAATTCTCTAGACTTAATAATGGCTTTATTTGACATACGTGATTCTCTCCCATCAGCTTCACTCCAGGCAAAACACACATGTCTTTGGCTTGAAGGAACCTGTGCATTGAGGAATCTTATCAGAACTTTATGTATGACATCTAAAAAGCTATACAGATTATGCACAGCAACAACCTTCAGAAATAGACTTTTCATTTTAGACTGGTACACTTTCCACATCTTATGCACCGCTGAACAGATCTGAATAGCTTGGGGTCCTCTCTCCCTAGGTTCTTCAGCATTGCATTTTATGACTCTAACAAAATTTTCCGATCGCCTAAAAGTCTTGAGATGCAAGATCAAGTGAGAAGGTTGTTGGCAGCCAGCTTTTGCCAACTCCACTGCCAAGAGCTCTTCCCATGGGACATCCCACATGATCTTGCAAGGTTTTTTATCCATTTTGTCGGGAGCTGGACACTGGATAGCAGAAAAGCAGAATTACGAAAACATAAAAAAAAATGCCTGTATCATGACAATAACTATTAAATAAATTTACTAGCTAGAATCTTATTACTCACAAACCTGCAAAAGCATGACTCGTTTATTAGTGACTAATACAATTCGTTGGTAAGGCACAGCAAAATGCTCTTCATAATAATCAGACCAAGCAAACTTTGAGGGCTCCTTGAATATTTCAGTACAGCCAAACTGCCGACTTGCTTCTGCAAGGTAAAGTATCATCTGGAAGCCAAAAGAGAGAAATGAACAACTTTAAGTTAAAAATCACATTCATACATTTCCCAGGACTGAAGAACTAGCTAATATTTATGATAACAAATTGAACACATTCATAAATTAGTTGTACCTGACCAACAGCTTCCTTCTCACAATATTCTCTAAGTACACCATCGGTATGGATAGCCCGGGGGTTTCTGATCCTCTGGGAGGTAGTTTTGTTATTGAGAACCTCTAAGCACTTAGAACAACTTGCTCCTATGCCATCAACAGTCAATGAGAAAAAATCCAATGCCCCACTCATTGGCTGTACAAAAAATCCTAGGAACGCGCGACCAAGCCCATGTGCAAGTCCGAATAGACCATTCTGCCTGGCACTCTCCAGCGGCTTTGTCACAACTCCAGATACCCCAAAAGCAAAACCTTGGGCAAGAGCTTCTGTTCCTTGAATGATTCCATCACCTACTCCGGTGATTCTCCTTGACCACACCTGATCCCATGTTAAAAACTTATTGCCTAACTTAGAATATAGCATTATGGTTATTAACGTAGAAAAAGTGAAAGATTTATCACCTGTTTTGAACGTAATTGCAGAAACTGTCCATCAGTCGAAAGCTCCGCAAATCCTTTACTAAGAGAAGCCAATGTTGAACTTGTCATTCCCAGCACGTCTACTGAAAATATCAAATGCAAAGGATTATGAATCAGATCTCTCCAAATGCGGTTTCCAATCGCAGGAATAATGGAACTCTTTCTCATGAATCTGTCTTTGTGCATCACCCTCCTTAGATGAACCTGAAAGAAAGATATCAAAAGCATCATATCAAAGACATTGGTATAATGCATTTGTTGACATTTTATTAAAATCAAGGCCTAAGATGACAATTTGATTGGCAAAGTGTTGCAATCACTAAGATGCTACATATTTCTAGCATTTGAATTGGGAATAATCAACAAGTAATTAGAACTTAGAACTAACTTTGTAAAGCTTTTGTTAAACCGATGAGTTTACAATGGAGGCTATAACCAGATGATAATGACCAGTAAAAGTTTAAAAATTGAACTAAAAACAAGTAACACCCAATCCCCCGAAATGGATTTCACCTAACCTTATGTGACATATGTTAATTATGAGAAAACCATAAGCATTAAAGAGATGGACAGTCACTTTTAACCAATTTAGGTGACTAAATGAAAATGTAGAACAGGTAGTTCAAACTAATATCATCATTTTACATACGTCCAACTTATTATTGATCCTAGCTTCCGCCACACTAAAAGTATTTCTATTTTCAATAGTGCGGTATTCTCTCCTACTCAAAGTTTGAAATGGAATCTGAACTTCAAGGAACATGAATGCAAGGGAAACACAAGAGTGCATAAGGCTTTTGGAGGTGATTGACCGTGTGAAAATTTGATAAAAAGAAGAAAGATGAAAGAGTATGGAAGCTTGAGGCCTCGAGCATCAATTCTTGTCAGCCTTTATCTTAATTGGTTGATTGATGATTCACCATTGATAGTTTCAACCATTTCAATATGATTTAGAAGACTAAATCCCACCTAAGATCCAAATCTTTGTGTTGTCTTTGGTTCAAGGAAAAACCAAGACAAGTGAAGTGATCCAAAAAAAAAGAAGGGTCCTTTGGAGAAGCTAAAACTCTATAGAGATACGTTGCTTTAGCTATTCTGAGGATGATTTGGGTAAAACAAAAAATTGCTTTTTGGAGAGAATTGAGAAGAAAGAAATCGAAGGTTGTGGGATAAAGTTTGCCTTTTTGCTTCCCTTCAAGCTTTGTTTGTAAGGAATTTCAAGACTCTTCTTTCTTCTTTATTCATCTCAATTGAGAGGGGTTCTAGGTTAATGATGTGTTTTTGTGATTCAATCCAAGGGAAGGATGCTTATTTACAACCATATGTGTAGATTTGTTTCCCTTTCTAGGTTTTTTTATTTTTTGGGGATCCTTGGTCCATAATTGTAGCTACTCATCTTTTTACTTCATACAAAAAGTTATAGTTTCTTATCAAAAAATGATGTACCTTAATTATTCATTCTACAAATTACTTGTTGAGTCAGTTTTTTAAGTTGATAACAAATTTATAATTACATGATAGGACAAGTAATTGAATATTAAGCCCTTCAACCTTTATTTTTACAGAATGACAAAAATGTATAGCAGCAAGTTGTTCCACCAGCACCTAGCTAGTTAAATACTTAATGGCAAATTTATCTAGCCAAGAGTCTTCATCTTAAAACCTTTAAAGACTCCTCATCTATAGTTGAATTTTTCTGAATTTTACAATAAAAACCGGACTCAGATATAGTGGCAGTTTCTCCACAATAAAATAGTTAATGAAAACGGACGCAGTCCTTGAGACGAGTTAGGAGCCTAACCTGAATTTTGAATGCATTTCCCACAGCAGAGAGTATGGGGCTCCACACTCCCAAAACCCCATGAGGTCTCAGAGCTGGTGCTGTTTCCAATGATACCTTCAACCTCACTTCTGAAACATCTATCAGGCTGAAAAGATCAGGGAAAAATATTATATCATCTCTGATTCAAACACTAGTACAATCTGTATATTAACTTGATGGGGAAAACCAATCCTTTTCTCTAATGAAACAGACATTTAAAATAGAAAATCCAATGGTGCTTGGTGCAGCATCCATCCACAATATTGCTGAAAATGTGGTATTCTGATTGGTGCAACTGAATGTTACTTCACTTAGTCTTAATCGACTGAGGTTGTGCCAACTTAATGAAAATTTTGTTTCAGGTTGCTTTCTATACTGTAAATATTGATGCAAAAGCGTATGATTCAAGTCTGACAATGCAGTTTCCTAGGCATCTCCTAGCACACTTTTAAGTTTTAACCACACTGGATACAGGAAATCATCTTCCTGTAAATATATATTCATTCCACATTTTCCAGTTACAAAAGGTAGAAGAAGAGTCTTACTCCACACGAATCTCTGGATCAACTTGAGTTACACTTGTATTTTGGGGAACTCGATTGAGCTGAAGATTGTTGTAAAAATCCACAAAAGCCCAGATAATCGGTTCATGAATATTAAGTCTCCAAACCTTATCAGTTACCTATAAGGTCAAAATAGATTTATGAACATATTATATCATTGCATAACAGATAGACCAATATTCAGAAATCACAAGGAACGAAATCATCAGAAGTGCATTTCAAGCTCTCATAAAACATTAC
The DNA here is from genome assembly GCA_009867345.2 of Toxicodendron radicans. Taxonomy (NCBI): domain Eukaryota; kingdom Viridiplantae; phylum Streptophyta; class Magnoliopsida; order Sapindales; family Anacardiaceae; genus Toxicodendron; species Toxicodendron radicans. Next base: position 3,403,884 of record WYDK02000041.1, on the reverse strand, counting down.
CCGTATGTATACATATGGATAAACCTGGATGCCATCAGCATTCTCATTGCGTATTGTAATTGTTGTTTTAAAAACTGGATGTTGCATATCAGTAGCCTGCTCTGGTGCCAACAGCACCGGCAATAGCGTCAGAGGGAGCTGGTTATCAATCTGCAAATGATCAAGTATGAGCTTGAACCTGGCAAAAATTGAGCACAAAATTTCTCATCAGATTCAGTAAACTAATATTCGATTAGATAATGTCCTAAACGTTTCTGATGATGAAAATACTGATTAACAGATATTTCAGTCATGAGGATTATATAAACTCTACAGTGCATCTCAAGCCCTAGACATTCGTCCTACAAGAAAAGCGGCTAGATATGCTAGGATGCATACAATCAGAAAACAAAAAATTTACAAGTCCTCTTATTCCCTTACTCCAAGCCTTGCATGGTGAGACATTCCAACATAGAACCTTTTCTGAAACCAACACCATTTCTATGTCCAATATATATTACCTCATGTAATTCTGCCAGAAAAGGAAATATATGCACACACTTGGGTTTCTAGTTTTCACTAGCAATTGCTACTTGCTATGTTAAAAGAACAATGTAAGAGATGAGGAGAAACCAGAATAACATCTTCTATATAATCAAGGCAGAGCCAGGAAATTGCATTTGTAAGGGCCCAAGTATAAAAAACAAATTTTAAGGGATGAATCTATATTCTTATATATATATATATATATATATATCTGGAAACCTTTTGTGGGACTTGGGGTGGCCACCGAGGCCTGTGGATAACTTTGCCCCAGTCGATAATGGATATTAGTTGTTATAAAGTGGACATCAGAAAGAGCATTATCAATGGCCAGGAACAATTGTAGTCAGACTACTGAAACAGAGCAGGTCATGCACAAATCTTAAATGCGACAAGGAACAAAAGCAATGAATTAAGAAAATAAGGCCCTATGACCATGGGAAGGTGCTCTTACCTGCTTGTTGTTCCACCATCATATCCAGTCAAATATGATACAAAAACCCTCTCCATGTACAAGTATGAGAGCTCCTTAGGCCTATGGTCGACCACAGAAACCCCAACAACTCCCAATTCAATTATCAGCTCCATTGGTGTGGAGGTGGACTGTGTCTCTCTCTGCATTTGAGAATTTCCCCAATTTCCAGGTGTCAAAGACCTGATTTCATGTGAACTTGATGTCCTATCCTCTGTGAACCTAGCAACTTTGATATCACCAATTTCTAGAACATGGAATTGCAATCCTAGTTCCCCCTCCACTGCAGAATATAACCCAGTCTTTTCCAAATCAAGTCTCCAAACTTCAGTGCTACCATGACCATCAATCTTAGCATCCAAAAATTTCTGGCCATAAGGATCTTCCCAAGCAAAAGTTGAGGTTGAAAGAGGTTCTAAGGGAATCCATGCATCCTCACCAAATCCAGACTGACGAATGCTAATTGTTTTGCTGATTGTTCTGTTTTCAATCCTGTTCACTTATACCTTGCTTAGTCACCATATACAAAGAACCTAATTGACATTAATAAATGTATTATATACATATTAAAGTACCTGATAGGACCATCAGTCGATCCAAGGCGAAATACAACAACAAAACGAGATCCTTCTTCATAGCCTCGTATTTCTGTCCTCAAAAATCTCCGTGTATCATCATGTCTCCTCAAAACTAGAGAGAAGGTGTCCTCTTTCATAACTTGAACAGGAAATGACCATTTTGTATCTTCCAATCGTACCTAGAATTTTGAATAGCATAAGTTGGTTGCAAATAGGTACAAACAACATTTTAAATATAAACATCAGTTTGAAAAAGAAAAGAAAATTTAACATTTGATTGAAAATTTGCTACGTTAGTGAATATAAGGAACATATTATCAATCTGTTTGGTTATTCCCAAACAGATTCTTTTTTCGCAGGCTCATGATACTCTTTCTAAAACTTTAGCCCCATGTTAGCTGGGTTATTTTTGTAGTAGTGGATTTCTAATTCACTAAGTTTTTTATTTTTTTATATTAATATACTTACCTACATTTCCTATACAAACCAAGTCATCAACTCATCATCGTTTATGAGGCAAGATGCAAAAATCCACAATCCGATTTTCACGGTTTAAGTTGCTCCCATTTTGCTCACCGCTACCGCGGCAATATTTTAAAATCATATTATACCCTTATTTTGAATATTTATCATGATGAGGCCTCCTTGAATGCCTCATTTGTAGCTACAAATTTTTGCTTTTGTTGTACAACTGGGGTAATTCAGATTCAATTGGACAACCAAACAGATACTGACTGTATGCAGGAATTATAGAGGCAACAATTAATTTTTACTTGTTAGTCGAAGAGACTTAAAAAGTTGTGGAATAATTTAAGTGAACCATAAAAAATCTATTGGAAATATGGGCTGCGATTATTATTCTGAATTTATGGGCATGGCCAAGCTTTAAGAGGTAAGGCTTTTTACTGTATTTGACAACTTTCTGGTAGCCACCCGTGACAAAAAACTATGATATCAAATATAGAATTTCTTACAGGAAAAGGAGGCAAGAAAAAGGAGATTTCCAAGATTTTAAATTCAAAGAGGTTTGTAGAAACCATCCAAGGATGGAGATAGTATATTGACGTGGATAAAGCAAACAAGCAAAATCTGTAATAACTGAAAAAGTATGCACAGAATGATAACAATGTTGCAAAGTCATGAGGTTAACTGACCTGTAGTTTATCTGCTCCAATTGTCTCATGACAAACAAAGGAGACTCTTGAATCAGATGCACGAAGAACCTTTGGTTCATCTTCACCATTCAGTTTAATAAATATGTCTTGACCCAGTCTATTTGTGAAAGTCATGAATGGCCGAACAGATATTACCTAAAAAATGAGGTTAACACTTCATAACTAGTATGCATAGCTGTACATTACACAAATGCCTCTGTTGTTAACCAAAGAAGAAAAAACAAAAGAAAAACCCACCTTTGTAGGTACGGATGGATATGGGCAAGTTTTTGTAGAGATAAAAAGCCGCATGCATTTGTCATCATCATTGTAAGCACAAACATCCAGTGATCCATCCTATGAAACAAAAAATACACACACACAGAAAAATTCTTAACATAAAGATCCGCTTTATTTGAGTGATGGCTTCATAAACAGTTGACATTGATGTTTACCATGTCACCAAGGGGAGAAAGATCTTTAATAGGTCCAAAATGATCAGTGCCAGATTGAGCGATTGATACTGAGAGACCCAACATTTTAAAGTTCAAAGTTGAAGCAATTGTGCAACCTTCATATATTTCCTCATCTGTTATTTCCTCGAGAATCACTTCATTGCCCTTTTTAGACTGAAATGGAAGGGCAATTTTCCGTGTATGTTGTTTTCCTGCCATATCTAGAAGTCTATATGTAAGTGGGGGACATCTGGCAATTTCAAACCAATAGGGAGCATAGACTCTGATCATCTTTCCCAACAGTGGTTGTTCCTTGTCATAATTCTGTTCCAGAATGAGTTGAACAATCCTGCAGATACCATGATTTTCCAGCATATCAGACTTCAACATAATGACAGTTTATGATTTGGAAAAAACCAGAAAATTGAAAAACGTCTATAAAGTTGGATTAGACCTTCCAGATATTGAACTTCTTAAACTCATTGTTTTAGATGGAACTACACGAGGGTGTGATATACATACAGCTTCCTGTAAACCAATAATAACAAAATGTGGAAGAAAAAAGTGAATGTTATGGCTGATAAAAGATAACATTACAAAAAGTAAGATGTATGAAGGAAAGATTCATTTTACAATCTTACATGTATTGGCAGCCATCCTCTTTGTGGAAGAAGTGAAAGGAATAAAGGGGTTCTTACATCAGCATTGTGAACCTTGACAGTTTTTCCAGGAAAAAATATTCCTCTCGAGCAGGCAACAAAATGACCACTTGCTTGCATCTCCAGAACAGAATATTCAGCTTTAAGAGGAAGATAATTGGTAATAGACAGCGGAGGCTTAACTACAAGACTCCAATCCTCAATAGGGTCAGAATGAATGTCTTTTGCAATCTCTGTTGCTCGTATGCTTACACAAAACCACAGCTTATGACAAACATCAGAAGACGTTCCACTTATCTGGGTGCAGTACAACAGTTCATCAGACTCAGTGAGAGTTGATACACATATTTCAGAAGAACTATCTGGTCCACCAGCAACCTCCGATTGACCAGATCTATCCACTACAGAACTCCAAGAATATTCATCATGACTACCAAGATTTAAAGGTCTTAATTTCAACACAAACAATCCAGACTGCGTCAAGCCTGCTAGAGGAAGGGGAATAGAGTCTCCAGGTTTCAAGAGTCCGACAGATATCTCATTCTTCATATTGCCTGATATTTGTTTTCTCTTCCTGATCCATCTCCTCTGTCTTGCATAATTCACAAAATTTAGAGAATCAAAAGATTCAGGCCATTTCAAACTCTCAACATCTGGGGCACATACCCAACCATCAGCAGTATTAACCGATGATGTATCCAAGCACCAATCACCAATCCATTCCCAGCCTGATGGTAATTCGATTCCAAAAGTTGCCTGTATGGTCATCAGTAATAAGAAACAAGTGAAAGCTTACAAAATGAGTCAATTTTTTATAACTTTGCACACAATACCATTACTGAAGGCTTTGAATGTAAAAATGATTGTAACAGCTAGTGAACTTCTAAATGGGATAGGTTTTATGTATCTGCATACATGTAAAAGGAATTAATTTATGCAAGCACTGTATCCCAATTCGATACTAGGTAGGTAATTCTTGTTAAGATATGTAATAGTAAATCACAATAATAATGGCTTTGGCCCAATGAAGGAAAATAGGACATCAGAAATAAAGATCCTAAACATGATGAATTGAGATACTGAGAATAGAACACACGTTGGTCACCTGAAAGTATATTGCTTTAGAAAAACAATTCAGGAACAGAACCTTGTACAGTTAAAAAATCATTCTTCTAAAACAATATCTAACAATTATTATCAACAAGGTACAGCATCACTTATTCTTCCTATATAACATCATGTCTTTCTGTAAATTGTTCATATTATTCATGAATTTTGTGGTGTCGCACAGAAATTTATCTTGACTGAGCTTCTGAAAGCTTGTAGAGGTAGTGATGTTGAGGATCTTACCATGGCAAGTCTAGGTCAAAACTCTACTTTCACCTGCTACTTCAATTGGAAACACTCTCTCTTTTAACAATAATGTCAATATTAAGCACTAGTCAAATTGGGTGAATCACCAGGATTTAAATCAATTAGTAGATAATAATCACCCACTCAGATGCATGAACAAGTACTTACCAGTAACAAGTAATCAAAACCAAATTCTGAACAACTTAACACCAAAATACACACGCACATCCAATTCAAAAATATGTTAAAGTTCATAAAACTCATACTTTACCCTAGCAAAATCGTAAGAAAGATCACCAAAGGTCAACAAGATAAAACAAATCTGTCACATTAATGGCTAATCTAATTTGGAATCCAAAAAAGAAAGATATTTCTCTTCTTTTTTTATAAGAAACGGAAAAAAATGAAAAAAGAGATTCATGGACCACCAGTCCAATTAATACATGATGAGGATGAACAATTCTGTTATTATCAAACAACTCTTTACAATTATTGAAAAATAAAGAAGGATTATCTCTAAACTCCTTTGTCATAGAAACCAACAGCAGTGCCAAAATGCAATATATCAAAAACAACTATAACTTAGACATATTCTATTATGACAGTTTCAGAAATGAGAAGACATTAATAACTCACCTGATCTGGGCTTCCACCTTCTGCATGATCTTGAATAGGTTGAAGGCCAACCCACCCAATTGTTGGGTTGTATTTTTCAGTTTCAAAGAACTCATCTATCTGAATTCTTTCACTATCTATTTGTGAATCTCCAGGCTTACTTAAATCATTTAGTGGCCTCGTGTTTTGATTGGAAGCTTTGGGCACAAGACACAAATCAAGTACAAAGTCTGTATTATTACATACAGACACCAGAGACCTAATATTCACATATCTATTGCCATCCTTCACAACTACTTCACTGGCAACAACATCATTGCCTAACCGCCAACAAGCAGCAGGTGCAGCATAGTTTAGCCTTACAGTTGTCCAGGGCCCCACCATGCCAGGACTGATCTGAATAAATCCAGTTTTTCTGCCACCAATAAGACTATCATTTCTGTCATCAACTTCAGGTTTGGGTGACAAGAGAACGGCACATCTTATTCTACCACACAGCTCCTCACGTTTATTTGCTTCAGTTGTATTCTGAAAGAAAAACACATGTCAAAATTGAAATTGCTGATAGATGCTTCAGTAAGAAAGGAGGAGAATATGAAAAAACAGAAAAGATGGCATTTACCATAGATTCCGCTGAGCATAAGTCTATCCACATTAACTTATTTACATAATCGTAAGGATATAAATTGTCTTCGACATTCTCAGCTATCTTATTCAATGTAGCTGAGAAGAATCCAATAGGATCACCTGTAATAACAATTGTAAGTTAATAAAAGAGGTATTGAACAACTGTTGACCAAAACAGGTATAAAAGCACCATCTTTTTCTATGACCCAGATCATAATATCCACTTTTTTTTTTTGTAGGAAACTGTTGGAATCCCACATTGGAAGGAAAAAGGGTGGGCATGTGGGTTATAAGGGCTTTGACACCCTCCCTTGGCAAGCTGGTTTTCCAAGGAGAGTTCTACCCAAGCCCAATAAGACCCACTATCCAGCCCAATTGTGTGAGTTATTAAATGGATTCTCATTAATGGTATCAGAGCCAGACCCCACCTTCCGAGCCCACGCAGCAGGGCCCAGTGGGTCTCCCAAGGGGTCGAGAAGGAGAGTTGCTGACAGGCTTCTAGGTGAAGTAAGACCCAAAGGGAGGGCAGTAAGGCCAATGAGGGCAGGGTGGCCGATGAGGGCGGGCACTCTCTAGAAAGAAGACCAACGAGGGCGTTGGGTCTCGAAGCGTGGGGGAATGTTGGAATCCCACATTGGAAGAGAAAGGGGTGGACATGTGGGTTATAAGGACTTGGGCAGCCTCCCTTGGCAAGCCGGTTTTCCAAGGAGAGTTCTACCCAAGCCCAATAAGACTCACTACCCAGCCCAATTGTGTGAGTTATTAAATGGTTCCATCAGAAACTTAGACATGTATATAACTTAAAATATTTAGTGGATCGGATCATAATATTCATTCAAAAAACACTATCTAATAAGTTCTTGAGTCAAAGATTCATGAAAACTATTGAACTAAAACATGCCAATTTTTTGTAGTCCAAAGAAGGGAGCTTGTTTTACATACAATAATACTAGGTATACATTATTTTACACATCATTTCTCTTATATCATTATGTGGCAAAAGATGATTGGTTAATTTTAAATTAAAAATAAACTTTCACTCAATCATCTTTTGTCACATAATGATGTAAGAGAAATGCTGTATAAAAATGATGTACACCTAGTATTACTCGTCTTACATATTGGGGCTACAGATATTCAGATACATCTGACATATTTGGGTGTTATACTGATATCAATGTGTTTGGGATGTGTCCTCTTTATATATGAGTATCTCTAGTCACCATATGTAGCTTGTCTCACATATTATTGATTCATTTCTAGTCAGGAAAATAAAGATCGTTATCTACTAATAAAGAGCCTCAACAGGTTCTCGTTAATTTTTATAATTTTTATCTAACAATGATGAGCTTCTTAGCAAGTACCGTACATATCACACTTCCAACTTATGGCAAAAAAGATATAAGATATCTAATGCATACGGATTGAACGGGAAAAATATAACACACTCTAATACCAAGGGTAAACAGATATTTAGCAGATTTTTGCATAAAAAGTCAGAAAGTTCATAGGCAAAAATATTCAAACTTAAAGAATTTTTATCAGTTAACTTTAAAAGTAAACAAGCCATGTCAACAACTAACAAAGATAAGAGGTCCATCGATCAAACTCAATACCTTTTCCCATGTCAGTCACTATTACTTCCATCTTGTAGTGATCCTGCAATCAATTTAGACATCTCTTCAGATGGCTACACCAAAGAGTCACAGAAATAAAGAGAGAGATCAATATGAACCATTGGTTTACACCCATGGCTCATATTGTCGATGAGAATTCATACACAATAAATCAATTTCATATACAAAAGTGCCTATGAGCAGCCATAAAAAGTCAAACCTATTAGAGGGAAAAAATTTGCAATCTGCAGAGATACCCAGACTGATTCCATGAAAAGCAAAACCAGTTTCTCTTTCATACCAAAATCAAATCATGCAGTAAAGAAATAAAGTGTGTATTCTTTTATAATTTTGTGTATCCATTTTTTTTTTTTTTTTGAAAATATTGATTGGGAATAGCAAAAAATGAAAACACGTATTTGAAAACGTGAAAAACGAAAAAAAATTTCGTATGTTTGTCTGAAAACACAAAAAGAAAGAATGAGAAATACAAAATTTATCATCTCCCCAACCGAGAAAACCCCTTCAAAATACTACTTATTTTGTTCGTCTCAAAAACCTGTCTTAAATATATTCATTTTTTTATTCTTGTTTGCAATTTTGTATCAAAAAATTTCGTTTGAAATGAAGTTTTTGCTTTTAGTAAGAGAAAATAAAATATTAATAAATAATTCTTTATTCAAAATTTCAAAATTTCAAAATTTTAATACCAGACGCGGTACCGGTACCCATATTTCTCACTCCAGCAACACTCTTCTTCATTTTCACAATTCGAATTCAGCAAAAAGGCCAACCAAACAAGTCTTACACCTTTTCCTAGGGATGAAAAATGAAAACAAAAGGCAAATTTCGTAAACGAACGGAGCCTTATACTGTTAAATATGACAACAGATTTGAGATGCAAAAGTATTAAACATTTATTATTACGTAGCACATTTAGTCAAAATATATACCATTGTTAGGAAAACGCAATCACAGGCATACACACACATACTGCACAAGAAGAAACAATTTTTATACCGGGGAGTCAACTTTGAAGAAAAATATTTCACTCCAATTGACAACTTCAAGCTCAGATGATGATGAGTAGCTTGAGGTACTTCCACAGGTGCGTGAACTCTGTTGATGGAGAGGCGAATCACTTGAAAGGCGTTGATTTGGAGTAAGTCGGATAGCCACAGCATACTGGCGAGGGGTCAACCCTCCAATACTAGGGAACTATATCCAAGCACATACAAATAAAGAAGTAAAGTGAGCTTTCCCATTCTCACATCAGATAGTATCAATACTGATAAGATATGGGTTTATTTTAATTTTTTATAAGAAATGTCACGGGTAAGATATAATCAAGTACATGGCTAGACAATTCAAAAATATTAGAGAGTAGCAACTCTACTATGAAAGTACAAAGAACATAGAAAGCAATATCCTCCATCACATGATCAAAGGAATTATACCTGCGCATCCACTATAATGAGTGTCACCATGGTTCTAACTTTCCCACAATTTTTTCCATTCAAGTGGGAGTCCAACATATTTTTTGAAACAGGAACTTTTACAGGCTTCATATCCCCAGATGGCATTCTAATTATATTTGAAAATCCTCTGATTTCAGTAGCTCGAATAAAAATATCCTGACCAAGTTTGTTTTGTGGGATTATGAAGTAATTTCTCTTGTGATGGACATCAATGATAGATCTTCCACCATAAGTAGGAGGAGCTTCCTATTCAATATAATAGTAATAAAAGGAAGTGTTAGAAGATTTAGAAAAAACAAGCCAATAAATGCAACACTAAATTTTTTTTTTAAATCATATATATCTATGTAAGAAGAAGTTTACCCTTGTTTTATAGTACGTGTGGACATGATTAAGATTGTTCCAGCTTGCATAGGCTTGGATTATCATATTAGCATTAGATACTGAGACATTCAAGTTCAGATCCCTAGTGGCAGTAAGGCGTAACTGAGAAGCTGCACCTGGTGCCTTGAGATCATACTGATACCTGGTAACAAATTAGATATTAACATAAAACTGGAATTCTTTGATAAATGGACAGGTCAGGAAGAGCCAGAGGGTTAAAGGAGAGGAAAGTTGATGAGAAAGCATGGTCAAACAGGATACAGGCCTCCTGTTCAATTGAGATAAAAATTGCAAACCTGGTAGCAAGTGATATATAGAACTCACAAGAAAACACATTAATGAATTCCTCCTCCCATCAACATAAGGAAATCACCATTTCCACGTGTCATAAAGAATTCAACTATTTCAATAATTTTTAAACTCAAGACTTCACAACCACAAGTCACAAGATGTTTTATATATTCCAAACATGTTCCTTTCTTCTTAGGAGGAACAAAATTGTACCTTTTTTTTAGGAAACGTAGAAATGTATATTAATGAAAATAAATAAATAAATAAAAATCTTAGATAATGGATTAGAATCACTACTACAAAAATCTTCAGAAAGAGTATCGTGAGCCTGTGCAAAAAGAAACCCAGAAAAAAGAAAAAAGACACAGTATGGCATGAACAAATCCTAAAACCCCACAATCATCTTACTACTCCTAACCAATTCACTTGGATAAAGAAACAAGAGGCGTCCTCAATGTCGTTAGAGAAAGAAGCCCAAAGAGATGCCAAAAAATTTCAGATTCTTCTTCCCCACTATCTTCAAAATCCTTTTATTTCTTTCACCCTAAATATCCCACAAAACAACAAAAACCACACAATTTCTGAGAGTCTTGGCCTATTTTCCTTTACCAAAGAAAGTAAAGTTCTCCATAAGTAAATCAAAACAAGATCTAGGAGTAACCCATTGAAGATTGGTTTCACTACAAACTTTTGCCCATAATCGTGAAGCCGTTGGACAGTGAAGGAACAAATGGTTAGAGGATTCTAATTGTACTTAAAATCAAACATATGAACCTCAAGGTTATGCAGATACAATAATTTTCTACAAGCTTAAAAAGGTTTTTGAAAAACTAGCACATAAAACAACCAGAAAACTTTGGTGTCACTGATTTTCTCTTATAAATGAGATGTTAAAATTCTTTGAATTACAGAATTAGAAGGCAAGGAAGAGGAAATTTGGTTATCCGGCACATCTTTCTCTTGTAAAATATAATTAGATTCTTAGTACTATAAATTACCTTAAAAATCCATCGACTGGCTCAACAAGAGGCTCCCAAGCTTCATACTTATCATTGTATGATCGTGCAGCCAAACAGAAGCTGACTGTGGAATTCAAGTAGTCAGGTCTCCCATGCAAACTAAATCCAATTCCACTTAGAGATATGTTACACAAGGGAACCATCTGCCGTAAAAAAACAGAGAGAAAATTCAGACAATTAAAACTAGGAAGAAAGAATTTCAAGCACATGCCACAAATGTAATACACAAGATTGTAAGATATGAATCATAGTTACCACCATAAAGAAATTAAAACAGTATTCAAACCAAGAGAAAAACAAGACTAAATGTAAAAATAATATACAGCTAACAATCAACAAGTTTATAGATCACAGCAGAGAAAGAAAAGCTTTAACTGCAAGAGAAAAACTATTATCCTGAAGCATACACTTACAATTTTAATAGTCAACAAAGAAACCTTGGAACTTGCATAAGGGGTAAAAATTTTAATGGGAGAAATACAGTGAGAAGCAGAAAATAATAAAGAAAGAAAGACAAGAGGCAAGAAGAAGAGGTCAAGAAAGGCCTGCAAGAATTTCCAGACAGCTTAAGGACTAAATCATACTTTACCATGTTAATCCTCAATTTATTCATACTAGTAAATCTCATTATCAAGTTCCTGCTTAGAAAAACATCAGTCTAATCAAGAATAGGTGGCTTAAGCATTCAGCCAATTCCTTTGTATAAAGCTACTCGTAAGAAGAATTCTTACCAAGCCACCATAGTCATCAAAAAGTGCAGCAGAAAAAGTTCCAATTTCAGCATCAATGACAGTATCATCTGAACCACTTGGAAAATTCTGATCTGCTAGCTTTAAGGCAAACCTTCTAGGAGGTCTTTTGGAACCACCACGGACAATAAAGGTTCCCAACTCATTACCAACAGTCCATATGCTAAACTGCTCTCCTCTAAGCTTCGCATCAAAAGTATCCCACACACTCTCTTCCAAAAATTGATCTCCAGTAACCATATCACTACGTATGCATCTTAAGGAGCTGAAATCATTACGTTTTGGTGTGCCCTTACATGCAATGCAACCTAAAGAAACAAAACCTGGGGGAGCTTGAGGAAGCCAGAAAGAAATGTTCTCAATTCCCCTTCGCTTCTTGACCTGTCCAACAAGTTGGAAATCCAGAGGAGCTTTGAACAGGTCTTCATCTCCAGAATCATGAAGAACGACGCACGTATTAGGTGGTTCATACCTAGATTTTACATAATTCATCAGAGGATAATTCTTATATCAATGAAACAGAAAACGAATCATAAGGAATATACTATTAAATGTTACTTACCCTTTAACAGCAATATCACCAAAATACACCATACCCTCAGGGACTATTGGACGCCATATGGATAAGTTTTTCTTTGAGTTTGAACCCCTATCCCACCATATCAAGTGAAAACTAGCAACTGCTTCAAAACGCCTACCAGAGTTTACAACTGCTGACCTTTCTGATGGCCTATCTTGAACATTACTAGAAGCCTGGGCATGCGAATGCTCAAATGCTTTTGGAGATGCTTCTGGAAGCCCAAAAATTGTATGACGCAGTTCATATGCCCTACCTGATAAGCTATAAGTCAACAGATCTGCTGGCAAGAAAGTTCCAACAGAATTATGCACTCGCCAAAACCCAAAGCTTGACTGAGATCTGCACATTGACACAAAAATATAACTCAAACACACAACATCCCTATTAAACTGACTGAGATGTGATATTCCACCAAAGGACTATAATAATCTCATACTCGTGCACACAAAAGTTACAGACATCATACCTTCCAAAAGTACAGGCATAAAACAAAAATAACCTTAACCATCATCAGAAACCTTCTTAAATTCCTCACCTTGTAAGTCAAATATTACTAAAGAAGTCTTATTACAAGGATATTAACAATCAGCAACAGATTCCCGAAAACAAAAAGTTGATTAATCAAGTTGTTGCATGCACATAACTTGCAGGTATTCACAGTTGGGCAGAATTGTTCACTAAAAAAAAGTACACACACATATCTACAGATGCATATATTTGTGTGTCTGTATATTGTAATTAAACTGAACTTATTAGCTGAGAATCGTTTGAACATACAGATCAGTAGAGTTGATGATGATACAATCTCTCAGAGAACAAGGGGATACTAAAGAAGCCAAGATGCAGAAAGCAGAAGTTAGCGGCGGCGGTGTTGTTCCAGGAGAAACAATGCAGCCCAATGCAACATAACCTTTGGGAGCTACAGGGAACCAAACAGAACAGTAACTGTCTCCTTCAGCAGGTACCACAGTTCGTAGTGAATCATAATTCGATACACCTTCATCAGAAATTGCCCCAGAAGCTAAAGGTGGCCAAATTAGTTTAAATGATACTGGTCTTTTGACTCTTGCAAAGTTGGTATTTACAGCGAGAACTCCTTTTGTAGGAGGCTTGTCCCTGTAACATGTAGACAGTTATTATTGACATTCAAAGGAAAGAGTATAAGAGCTGACCTCAAAAGAAGAGATTGTTAGAAGTTTTTCACTAACATTGGAGTCAGAGAGTCACCAAGAACAGCAAACCCAGGGGGTGCACGGGGTTTCCAAAAGGCATATACTTGGTCACTGGAAGAATCTGCAAAGTGCAACAGAATATTAAGTGAACAATAGAAATTTCTATTAAGTTCATATATTCCAGGATTGACACAAAAAGAGATAAGAAACCAAATAAATCTTAGCGTACTTCTAATAGTCCCAACTTTGTCAAACTCCGAACAGGCAACTGTCATTTTCTTGGATGTCATCCTTAGAAAGGCCAAAATATCCTCCTCAACTGCCAAAAACAGTCTCAAAATGCTGAATGAAAAATTCATGAATATATCTGAAACAGATATGTGTATATTGGTCTTCCCAGATGCATTTGAATACTTTATGGAGGTATCAAAAGGCTCCAAAATTCTGATTCCATTACTCTCCATCGATAAACCAAGCACATTTGCAGTCATTTCAAGGGTATCACCTCTCATAACAAGTCTGGTAGCAGCATAAGCACATCAAATGTCATTTTCCAATTACTTCATTTCATATATCATACTCCACAAGAAAAAAAAAATTAAAAAATCAACTTCCATATACTTCAAAACACAAAAACTATAGGTGTGAACCAGTATTCCACTGAATAGAACACATACTATACCAGCACAAGGATAAAATCAAGCTAGTCAAACAAACAAATATTTTAAAAGTCAACACGTCATAAAGCCCTTGATTTCGTACCACTATTCCTTTTCCCAAAAAAAAAGCAAAGCTGAATTCTACATCAGAGAAATTTGTTTATCTTTTTGCTTAGAAACTTAAAAGATGTATACAAATGATAAAGAAGAAAGAGAACACAAGAGACAACCAGATGTATACTGGAATGAAAAAATCCTCCATGAAGAGGGGGATCAAAAACATACAAAAAGAAAAGAATAGCAGCAATCTAGCACCCATGAAACATTGAAACTTGAGTAATACAGATCATCACCCAACAGTTCACATTAAGATGATGGAATCAATTGCAATTAAAGAAAAAATAACCTGCTAAAAGCATCCAACTGTGCATGCAAAAGTTTGTTCGAGAGTGTTGGTGATTCCTTCACATCTTTGGATGTATTATAAAAGGTCAACTCTGGAGCAATAGCCTGCAAATAGACATCCCAGTTAGAAAGGAACAGCAATAAAATACATCACAATGTTATACAATAAGCCATAAAGTACTCAAAATATTGTCGACATTGAGCAATTGTGCTTACAAATGAAAAATCGTTAGGACTGGATAGAAACACTAGTATTAAATATTCATGTAACATATCTGTAACATCTTTTACTATGGCGTGTCCAAAGACACACATGAACTGTACAAGAAAACCCAAGAATTTTATTAAATAGTTGGGCAAGTGCATCTGAACTAGGCCAAGCCTGCCCACTAATGACTAAAAAGGCATTTTATGTTCTTTCATGCCAATGGTTGGGCTTGGGTCATTTCTTAGAGAAACAAAATGCCTTCTGATCAACCATAGGCCAAGGACACAACAAAGTGAACTACACCCCCCAATGGACAAGCCATAACCAATCATTACTTCAAGTCCATGAATCCTAAAATTAAATCTTTTGAAATACTTACAAAAGTCAGCTTTCATTTTGTTGTTCTATATAGAATATGCATGAACTCATTGGTATTTGTTACAGATGTATATTTGGGTAGCATATATTTAGGAGTTCATAGGAATCACATTGATCTTATATCCTCATATAGAGTGATCACATACCTAGTTTAGAACACTACATTTGTATATATATGTATTCTTTTTCCTATGAATAACATGTGAAATATTCAATCTCACTACGTTTTACATGGTATTAGAGCTAATAAAGGGATTAGGGTTTGGGTTTCAAATTAGGGTTTGAGCTTCAAATTAGGGTTTGGGATTCAAATTGAGAGCACAAATTGAAAGTGAGATTTGTTCGACACCGCCACCCTAGGAAGATTCAGAAGCCACCGATCGGCAAAACCCCGAGTTTCGGTCATCAAATCCTCCGCGCGAGAGCCCCACACGCCACCCAAAGCTCCGATTACCAATACCAAGCGCCGGAGCGTGCGCCGTCCAAGTCTCTTCCAGTTCTCTTCGTCTGCTTCGCCGACACTTGTACAGCACATTTCCGTGCTGGGTTTGGGTAATTTCTTGCTGATCACTGCTATTCTTCATTTTTTCATTGAACTTTGGCTGTGTCTTGGTCTCTGGTTGGTTGTGGCTGTTCTGTGTTTGGGCTGCCAGGAAGTTTTTTCTTGTCTTTCAATGTACTGCAGCACAATTTGTTTCTGGCCTGTTTGTTTGCAGCAGATTGCTATTTTTTTGGATGCATTTTGTGTGACGGCAGCTGGTTGTATTGAGTTGTTGAGCCACTTTTGGGCTTGGTTTTTGTGGGCAGCCTTTTGTCGTGGGTTGTGTTGAGTTGTGGAGGCTTGTCTGGCTATCATTTTTCTGCAGATTTTGCTTGGTTGACCTTGTTCGATAGCTGTTCCATTCATTTGATTGTTTGGGTGTGTCGCTGAAGTTTGGTTAAATTGTTGTGTTTTAACCGGTTATTTGGTGTGCATTGGGATTATTGTTTGTTTAAGACATGTCTGATACAAAGCCAGTGGTAGAGATGATGCAGTCGAAAATTACAAAACATAAACTAGTTGGTATTACTAATTATCATGATTGGCGCAAAACTGTTAGATTGTACTTGCGGAGTATTGATAAAGATGATCATATGACTGATGATCCGCCTGAGGATGATTCGAAAAAGACATGGCTCCGGGATGATGCTCAGTTGATACTACAAATACAGAACTCTATTGACGGCGAGGTACTTGGCCTAATTAATCATTGTGAGTTTATTAAAGAACTAATGGATTATTTAGAGTTTCTGTATTCGGGAAAAGGGAATGTTTCTCATATTTATGAAGTGTCTAAGGCTTTCTACCGTGCAGAGAAACAAGATAAGTCCCTTACCGCTTATTTTATGGAGTTTAAGAAGACTTATGAAACATTGAACATGTTGTTACCCTTCAGTGCTGAAGGTTTAACAAAAACAACGGGAGCAAATGGTAATCATGAGTTTTCTTACAGGTCTTCCTTCTGAACTTGAGACTGCTAAGTCTAAGGTTCTATCCAGTCCAAAGATCTCTTCGCTGCAAGATGTCTTTACTAGGGTCTTTCGCACAGAAGGTACCCCACCGGTTCAGTTCAGTAATGCTCTCGTCTGTCAAAAGAATGACTATGAATCTGGGCGATCCCAATATGGAAGTGGCAACAAAGGAAGGGGGTCAAATAATAATATGGGAGAAATTGTGTGTCACTATTGCCATAAGCTAGGACACATGAAGCGTGATTGTAGAAAGCTTAGAACAGAATTAAAAGAAATCCATCTGCCCATGTTGCATCCACCAATGATACCTCAAATCAGTCAGTTCTCATCTCTGCAAATGAATTTGCCAAATTTTCATTGTACCAAGAATCATTAAGAGCTTCATCTACTCCTGTCACGGCTATGGCCGACTCAGGTAAGCCAAATACATGTCTCCTTTCCTCCTCCTCTTCCAAATTCGTCATTGACTCTGGTGCAACAGACCACATGTCAGGTAATCCCAGTCTCTTTGCTACTTATCAATCCAAAACCCTTTCGAATGTAACTTTAGCAAATGGGTCACCATCCTCCGTTCCTGGGTCTAGCACAGTTACCCCTACCCCACAGCTTCCCTTGTCCAATGTCTTACATTTACCAGATTTTTCTTTTAATTTGATTTTTGTTAGCCAACTTACTCGTGCTCTTAACTGCTATGTCTTATTCTTTCCCAATTATTGCTTGTTTCAGGATCTTACGACGAAGAAGATTATTGGTAAAAGACATGAACCTGGAGATTTATATATTCTTGACAGACCAAAATCTACACCCGTCGCTTGTTCTAGTGTTGCATCCCAGTTTCAAGCACATTGTCGTTTGGGTCATCCATCTCTTCCTTCACTGCAGAAATTGTGTCCTCAGTTTAATAAAGTGTCTACATTAGAGTGTGAGTCATGTTGGTTTGCTAAACATCATCGTGTCAGTTCTAGTCCTAGAGTCAATAAACAAGCTAATTCTCGCTTCGAATTAGTTCATTCTGATGTTTGGGGTCCCTATCCAGTTCTGTCTAAAATTGGTTTTTGCTATTTTGTTACATTTGTGGACGATTACTCTCGTATGACTTGGTTATTTTTAATGAAAAATCGTTCTGATTTGTTTTCTTATTTTTGTGTTTTTTGTGTTGAGATTAAAACACAATTCAATGTTTATGTTCATACGTTGTGCAGTGATAATGCGAAAGAATATATGTCAGTTTCTTTTCAAAATTACATGACTCAGAATGACATTCTTCATCAAACTTCTTGTGTTGATACTCCATCTCAAAACGGCATAGCTGAATGAAAAAACAGACATCTTCTTGAAACTGCCAGAGCCTTATTATTCCAAATGAATGTTCCTAAACCATTCTGGGCTGACGCAGTTTCCACCGCATGCTTCTTGATTAACCGCATGCCGTCTTCTGTCCTTCATGGTGAGATCTCTTACAGTATTCTTTTTCCTAACAAAGCATTGTTTCCTCTTGCACCTCGGATATTTGGTAGTACTTGCTTTGTTCGGGATGTTCGACCGTCAGTCACTAAGTTAGATCCCAAATCATTGAAATGTGTCTTTCTTGGTTATTCTCGTCTTCAGAAAGAATATCGGTACTATTGTCCAAGTCTTAATAAGTATCTTGTTTCCGTAGATGTTGCCTTTCTAGAAGATACACCATACTTTCCATCTTCTCCTACAGATCGTCCGAAGGATAATGATGATGATGATTTGTTAATCTATACCATCACCACCCCTGCACCCGTATCTGACCCAGCTCTCGTCTCTGACTCTGTCCTTATTCCTGCGCTTCCTACATCTGCACCTATCTCTGAGCCTGCTCCTCTTAAAGTCTACTCTCGTCGACCACCTCCTCCTGATTCATGTCCGGCACCAACTTCTTCGACATTAGATCCAGTTTCAAGTGATGACCTTCCTATTGCATTGCGAAAAGATAAACGGTAGTGTACTTATCATGTTTCTTCTTTTGTTTCTTATGATCATTTGTCCCCTTCGTCCTGCTCCTTTATTGCTTCCCTTGATTCTATTACTATTCCTAAAACTGCTTATGAAGCTCTTTCTCATCCTGGTTGGCGTGATGCCATGATAGAGGAGATGAATGTCTTAGATGACAATGGTACTTGGGAATTGGTGAATTTACCTTCAAGGAAACAGGTATTGGATGCAAATGGGTGTTTACAATAAAAGGTTAATCCAGATGGGTCAGTCTCTCGGCTAAAGGCTCGTCTAGTTGCTAAAGGATATACTCAGACCTACGAAGTTGATTATTCTGATACTTTTTCCCCACTTGCTAAGTTAAACTCTATTCGGTTGTTTATCTCTATGGTAGCTACTTATGATTGGCCTTTACATCAGCTAGACATCAAGAATGCCTTTCTTCACGGAGATCTTCAAGAAGAGGTATATATGGAGCAACCTCCTGGGTTTGTTGCTCAAGGGGAGTATAAGAAAACATGTTATCTTCCCAAATCTCTGCATGGTTTAAAACAAAGTCCTCATGCTTGGTTTGGTAAGTTTAGTCGGGCTGTTGAGAGATTTGGTATACTGAAATGTAAAACTGACCATTATGTTTTCTACAATCGATCTGAAACGGGCATCATTCTTCTAGTTGTGTACGTGGATGACATTGTTAGTACTGGGAGTGACAGTGTGGGCATCACATCTCTTAAGTTTTTCTCCATACCCGATTCCACACAAAAGACTTAGGGATGTTGAAGTATTTCTTGGGGGCTGAAGTTACAAGGAGCAAACGAGGTATATTCCTCTCTCAGAGGAAATATGTGCTCGACTTATTAACTGAGACAGGGAAATTGGGGGCAAAGCCATGTAGTGCTCCGATGGCTCCTAATGTGCAACTTACAAAAGATGGTGTGCTATTTGGAGATCCTGAGAAATATAGAAGATTGGTCGGGAAGTTGAACTATCTTACGGTGACTTGTCCAGATATTGCATATTCAGTAAGTGTTTTCAGTCAGTTTATGGCCTCCCCAACAGTCATCACTGGGCAGCTTTGGAGCAGATCTTGTGTTATTTGAAAAGAGCCCCTGGACATGGTATATTATATGCCAATCATAGTCACTCTCATATTGAATGTTTCTCAGATGCTGACTAGGCAGGTTTCAAGGTAGATAAAAGATCCACATCAGGCTATTGTGTCTTTTCCGGAGGAAATTTAATATCATGTAAGAGCAAGAAGCAGAATGTCGTGTCACGATCAAGTGCAAAGTCAGAATATAGGGCTATGGCACAAGTTGTTTGTGAAATAATGTGGATATATCAGCTTCTGTCTGAAATAGGCCTTGAAACTTCAGAACCAACAAAATTATGGTGTGATAACCAAGCAGCTCTTCATATTGCATCTAATCCAGTGTTCCACAAACGAACGAAACACATTGAGATTGATTGCCATTTCGTCCGTGAAAAACTACAGCAAGGTTTGATTTCCACTGGGTACGTGAAGACTGGAGAACAATTGGGAGATCTATTCACGAAGGTTCTGACTGAGGTTCGAGTTGATTATTAAGTTGTCCATGATTAATATCTATGCTCCAGCTTGAGGGGGAGTGTTACAAATGTATATTTGGGTAGCATATATTTAGGAGTTAATGACCAGGATCATAGGAATCACATTGATCTTATATCCTAATATAGAGTGATCACATACCTAGTTTAGAACACTACATTTGTATATATATGTATTCTTTTTCCTATGAATAACATGTGAAATATTCAGTCTCACTACGTTTTAAAGTATTCATTAAACATTCATTAAACAACATCATTTTGAAGCTCTCCTTTCATGAAATATTTTCACAGTTTCTCCTCGCGGAAACCATTTAAAAAAGCATTAAACATGTTGAAAGAATCAAAATCTTTCCACAATGTAAGAAATACATAAATTTCTGTAGTTGCATATTTCAGGTTATTTAACATCAGCATTTATAAGTTCTATAAGGTAAACACTTGACCTAGAAGAAGATCAATCAAATTTAGGGATAACAAAGATTACAAAAAGGAAAAGAAAGAGAGGAACTGTGACAAAGTACTAAAAAATTAGGGGGGAAGGCAAAAGCCAACACTTGACCTGTAACTCAATGATAAACTCCATAGATCTGTCACCTGCAGGGCTTTCAGATGGTAAATTATTTGCACTTTCTCTTGAATCGTCCAGGTGAGGATCTTCATCCCCACCCTCCAGGAAGACACCATCATCTTTCAAAGCAGAATAGCTACTGTTGGCTCCAAGAAGAATGCAAGAGTCCAAGTATAGCCCATTCTGTTCACAAGAAAAAAAAAATTTTAAAAGCTCTGAAATCAATAGTATTCAAGGAAAAGATGTTATTTTCCCTATCCATACTAATGAAGAACAAAAGTGTTTCAGGGATAAAACTGATACCTTGATGACAACATTTTTGAATTGCAACTTTTTTCCACTTCCAACATGTATTATAGCCTCCATACTAGGTTGTGAGAGAGTGAAACCCTGCCTATCTTTTAAGTATAATATTCCACCTTTTCCATCATAAATGAAATGATTGAATCTTTCATCATCAACAATTAGAGGTCTCTGAGGAGATAGTGAGAGTTCAGCTGAGGGTTGGCTGTAAATTGACTGATCCAGAATGATCGCATCAACTTTATGTACATAACTCTTATCCTCATCATTTGACAGCAAATCGCCAATGGTTGGAACAAAAAACTCAACAACCGCAAGCAAGAAATCAAGTGCCACCAGTAGTTGTGGCCTCTGGAGACTTACAGAAACATACGATGTGCTCTGTCCAAATTTAGCATCAAGAATAAGCATTGTAGTAACTGGTTTAACATCATTCCCTTTTATAACATTTGCATCAAGTATGTTCTGGTTCCCATCATCAGTCACTAAGTGTGGACCATCATAACTAATGTTCTCAGGCTTTCCTATTGCCAACCTAAATTCTTCTGCAGTTCCCTCACGATTATCTATAACACTGAAACCCTTAAGTGTCGCTGACAGAAAACCTTCACCCAACGTATTGGATTTGTAGAGAAGCCATGCACCACTAACCTGCACGACAGATTATTAGACTAAATTATTAGACTAGCACCACTACATGGTATCACTTTTCAAGGTAAATAGGTAAATACGAGGGAGAAAAGAAGAGCATATAAATCAATGTTCTTTGCAGTTTCATCCAGAACTTCCTAGTTTTATAAATTGCAAGTTTTCATCATTTTTTTCTCAAATTGATAACAATATCTTTTTCCTAACAATATGACTATATGTTTTGACATTTGTATTTTCATTGATATCGATATCAGAACGTAGGAGACAGAATGCCAAAAGTAATAATGTTCCAAATTTTTTATATGTCTCAAATTGAAGTCATGCACTATCCCAAGATACAAATGCATCTAACTTCTAGTGACAAGTAACACAACCATAGATCGAATTTCATAATACTTCCCCAACCTTTCTTACAAATTCACCGAGTCTAAAGCTCAAGACAACTATTAGACCCTACAACCTCAGTAATCAAGAAACTTGTGGAATTCACTGTCCCAAGTAGCTTCTAAGGGGTTCCTTGGCTGTATACCAAAGGTCTTAACCACTCCACCCAGCCATTAAGAATTATTGGACCTGCATTCCTCAAAAGAAAGACTGGATAAACCAAGTGTATACACAGGTAAATAAATTACCTGCACAGAGGCCAAAGATGCATCTCTTGCTACCCCAGAATGTAAGCACAATTCAACCATATTAATGGCAACAGAGACTTTGATCGCAATCCAGATATCTCTCCGTGGGGTTTCAGGTTCAACAGATTGAACTTGAGGTACAACAGATTCTATAACATCTCCTGAAGATACCAGAGAATTATTTTTCAAAGGG
Source organism: Toxicodendron radicans (assembly GCA_009867345.2). Lineage (NCBI taxonomy): Eukaryota > Viridiplantae > Streptophyta > Magnoliopsida > Sapindales > Anacardiaceae > Toxicodendron > Toxicodendron radicans. The sequence continues at coordinate 3,381,099 of WYDK02000041.1, read as the reverse complement.
GGCACATTATGAGGGGTCTCAGAAATGTTGGACAGAGCACATTCAGTAATTATCTGGTATTCCTGGTCCGACAGAGCTGCTTTCAGTTCCTCTACCTGAAAATACCCAGTGAGAAATAAATACACATCTAAATGCCTTCCACTTGAGACATAAGCTCTAGACAAAATGCAATGCCATACCTTGATTGCAGCTTCTGTACTTGGTAATTGATGCAACAAGTCTCTAAGTGACCTCCGAATAACAATAGCGACCCCCTTCACATCTTGAATTATGCTTTCACCTAATTCTGATCCAGTACCAACATTTAGATTGATGTCCTCAACCTAAATCCATAACAGGAAGTTAAGAAGTAAACTGTATAGGAAGTAAAGCAGAAATGGTAATCAAGAAATGAATTATGGGGAAAAAATTTTGTTTTCAGAAATGATGTTGAAAGCTCACAGGCATAAGAAAGCCCACCAATAGTAACCAAGACTAAGACTTCAAGTAGATAAGGTTTCACTATCTTAATAACAACATAAGAAAAACATGTGGTCAAACCATTTTTTTGATAGTAAACAGTGTCAAGCTCAGCATCCTAAATCAGTACACTATCAGTACAGAAAAGCTTCCACCAGTTATCCAAAATGAAAAACAAAGATGAGTCTAGGGCTCAAGCCAATTATAACCAAATTCCTGAATCCGCCTAGTAAATAATTCTACAGCAGACAGCCGAGCAATGATTCTCACCAGAATTGTCAATATTTCCAAATGAACAGCATTCAGGTCACTTTTACTGCCAGACAACCACTGAAAGGTGTTTTGAACTGTTATATGAACCACATCAAGCTTCAAGTAACTGTCAAAGCACAAGTCAAACTAGTAGATTAAATATGTCATGTGAGTAAGGGACTAATTATGAAATGAAGTTATGTGCAATAAGCATACTCAAGGCTGTCTGTTCTCCGAGGCATTAAAATTATTGGCTTTCTAAGTGATAGATCCAACTTCATAGCAGGTGATCCTTCAATTTCACTAGTTGTAAACCATTTCTCTGAATTTGTGAATTGATCTTTTAATTTGACAACACCCTTTGAACTGTTGGGAACAAGACCCATAAAGTAACTAACAACCTGCATATCAGATTTCAAACATATGAGAAACAAAACAAATTTTGATTGATGATCAAGTATTTAAGGTTTGGTTACCTCCTGGACAAAGCGATTCAAATAAACAATGCGTACTTCTGAAAGCTGCCCAACAAGGCAATACTCATAACCTTTATAGTCTTCATCGTCAATACTAAATGAAGTAAAAACCAACTGCAAAAATAATCATAAGAAACTATTCACAAAAACAAACATGCTTGCACAAAAAATAAATAAATAGATAAATAAAAATAATAAAAATTTACTACGAATACAAAGCCTCACACAATTCAAGGCTGCTTAAACACAACTCATTGCAAAAAATTGACCAGCAGATAGCGGTAGCACATTTAAAATTGGAAACAAAAAACTGCAGCCATATGAAGTACCTCAACAAACGAACTGCCTCCTGGATTTCTCATATCACATATCCAGAAATACAGATGGCTGTCAGGAAGACTGTCATCACTTATTTTCAGATTTCCCAGGGAAGCCTTTATACTGAAAGAGGATGGGAACACCTTAAAAGTAAAAGGAAGTTGATAAGCACGAAGAAAATAGACTTCATGTTTTTGAAACAGGAAAATTGATTTTAATGACAATTAGTATAAAGAGATAAAGGGGAAAAAGACCTTAATATCAGTAAGCAGATTATCCTGTGACAAAGTAGAAAGCTTAGTTTCATTTTCATTCATCAGAACAATTTGAGCACGGGCCATATTTAATGTTAAATTAAAAATAACCCTGGATTTCCCCATTCCAAGCAGACTTTTAACAACAGGCTCGTCAATAGCCATCAACTGTTGATCCCCAACAACATCTTCTTTAGAAGAATTATCAACAGCTGTCAAAGAATTATCACTGAAAGATTCGCAGCTGTCATCTTCAATAGTGATAGCATTAACAAATTCCATAATTGCAAGAATTGTAGGTCTACGACAGAAGAATGATAAGGTAGCCAGACTCACTGTCACCTGAAACAATTATTTATCAAATCACTTGTATATAAGAACATAAATGAAAGCAGAATTCGAAAAACAGGAAAATACCCACCCTCTTATCGATATTATCATATAGAGGAGAATTATGGTCATAGATAACAATTTGAGCTTTCACAAAAGTATCCAATGTTTCCGTTTGTTCAGTGTCTTCCATCCTATTTTGGAAGGCATCATCAGGGAGTAAACCAGCAATACGTCTAAAACTAGGTGTCTTAAAAGATAAGTTGTCAGATGGTAGCAAATTTTGGGAACTTAGGTATTTGGATATGTTTTGTGGTGACAGCAATGTGAGATCTGCAGAATCAAGCAAATTTTCAGGTGCCTCATAGAATTTATCATCTCCATCACTTGGAGTCGGATTATTATTGTCAAAATTCTGAAACTCTGTGTCATCAAAGGATACATGTGCATCTGAGCTCCCAATGAATGATCTTGCCAAGTAAAAGGGCCGAGATGCCCCACTGAAGCAAACTAAATCTTCAATCTCCAATGATTTCAAAACAGTACCAATAAACATGTCATTTCCTCTTATTGAAAGTTGAACCTGTTTTCATGGAAGTAAATATGTTAAAGAGAGAAACATAAAAATATCCATTCACATACACATAATCAATTACAAATCTTTACCTGACCACCTATCGCTCGAAATTCAAATAGTCGAGTCTCTTCAGCAAGAAGAACCTTCACGAAACTATGATCATGCTATGAAAAGTAACAAACTTTTCAGATTTCTAAGCAAGTTTTACTGAGAGGTAACTCTAGGACATAAAAATATATACCAGGCTACCTGATGGCTATAATTGAAGCAGATCTTTAGTTCATCAAGAGCACCAGTAATAAACACCTTCTCTATCTTTGAGATCCCAATTGCATCATGGTTGTCACTCAGTTGTGTCTCTGAGTTCTCAGAATCTGATGAAGTTTCAGACAGACTAGTGATAGGAGCAGCACCCTGCACAGAAAACGAGTGTGAAAATTTATGCTCTATTTCTACTATTAGAACAATTAATTAATAGAAGTAAAGATCTTCAATTAGATAAACGGTAACCTTTACATCAATATTCCTTGTTTTACAGTATCTCAGTTCAAAGCACAGAGTCATACACAGCCACGTATCAGCCAAGAAGTAGAATATTTAATGCAGGTTGCAGAAACTATAGGTAAAAGCATAACATGCCGAACTTCGGGTCACCATTCTTACACAAAGCAAAGCAGTCTATTCATATATCCATTTATCTTTATTCTTTACACCTTAAAAAGATTTAATATATTAGCGGAGTCTTTAAAGTGAACTCAAAGGTTTGGGCTTGCTGGTTAAGGCCTTTGGTTTCAACCAATAAGTCAAGGGTTCAGCTACCCTCAGACCACTTTGGATAATGTACCTACAGGTTCCCTAAATACCAAGGTGCTAGGGTGATGGAACCCTTTCTCAGACTCAGGATTCCCTCCAACACCGCTCAATCCAACAACAACAATCCACACACAATTCTCAGCAACTTAACACAGACAACAATCCAACAAGCACAAGAAATAGAGAAATGTATATTCTGTTATAAATCGAAATGACAAATAACAATGAAACAGTAAAATGATAAAAAGAACCCTAAAACCCACTGGTTTTCGAGGGCCAGTACCTCCCCAGACAATTTCCTACAATATTCAGCCTCCTCCAAAAGCATATCTCTCCCCTTTTTAATCTATTGCTTGTCCAGCCATCTATTGCCATCTGTCCACTCCTAAAACTAACTTTGACACCTCATATCAGTAGAAGCTTCCTGCCAGCATCCCTATAATCCACTACTTGCTTCCATAATTCCCTTTTCCTACACCCTCATTATCTAGGTCTCATCATTACCCTCCCCAAGCAGTACCACCTTGTCCTCAGGTGAGAAGATAGAAATTGTTTACCCGACACCATCCCGTCCCTCTACTCCTTCACTGTCCTTTTCTTCTTTACCCAATTCTTCCCCATCTTCGTCATCTTCATGTTACAGATGTATATTTAGTAGTTATAGGTTGCATATATTTAGAAGTTAATTTCCAGGATTATAGGAATCAAATTGATATTGTTTCCTAATATAGATTGATCAATTACCTAGTTTAGAACACTGCAAGTGTATATATATATGTATTCTTTTCTCTATGAATGAGATAAGTTGAATATTCATTCTTTATACTTGTTACATGGTATCAGAGCCAATAAAAGGTGAATAGGGTTTGGGTTTCAAATTGAGAGCACCAATTTAGAGTGAGATTTGTTCGACACTACCGCCTTAGGAAGATTCAGAAGCCGCCGATCGGCAAAACCTCGAGTTCTAGCAATCAGAATCTCCTCGCGTGAGCCCCATGCGCCACCCGAAGCTCCATTAACAGTACCACGCGCCGGAGAGTGAGCGCAAGTCCACCGTTGACGTCTCTTCCAGTTCTCTTCGTCTGCTTCGCCGGCACTTGTACAACACATTTCCGTGTTGGGCATTGGTAATATCTTACTGGTTACTACTGTTCTTCGTTTTTTTATTGGGCTTTTGCTGTGCTTTGGTCTCTGGTTAGTTGTGGTTGTGGGTTGATTTGGCTTGTCGCTGAAGTTTGGTTAATTTGCTTTGTTTTAACCGTTTTTTTGGTGTGCATTGGGATTATTGTTTGTTTAAGACATGTCTGATACAAAGCCAATGGTAGATATGATACCGACGTTGTCGAAAATTACAGAACATAAGCTCATTGGTATAACTAATTACCATGATTGGCGTAAAACTATTAGATTGTATTTGCGGAGTATTGATAAAGATGATCATATGACTGAGGATGATTCAAAAAGACATGGCTCTGGGATGATGCTCGGTTGATTCTACAAATATGGAACTCTATTGACAGTGAGGTACTTGGCCTAATTAATCATTGTGAGTTTATTAAAGAACTGATGGATTATATGGAGTTTCTGTATTCTAGAAAAGGGAATGTTTCTCATATTTATGAAGTGTGTAAGGCATTCTACCGTGCAGAGAAACAAGATATGTCCCTTACAGCTTATTTTATAGAGTTTAAGAAGACTTATGAAGTGTTGAACATGTTGTTACCCTTCAGTGCTGATCTAAAGGTTCAACAAAAACAACGGGAGCAAATGGCAGTCATGAGTTTTCTTGCAGGTCTTCCTTCTGAACTTGAGACTGCTAAGTCTAAGGTTCTATCCAGTCCAGAGATCTCTTCGCTGCAAGATGTCTTTACTAGGGTCTTTCGCATAGAAGGTACCCCACCGGTTCAGTTCAGTAGTGCTCTCGTCTGTCAAAAGAATGACTATGAATCTGGGCGATCCCAATATGGAAGTGGCAACAAAGGAGGGCGGTCAAATAATAATATGGGAGAAATTGTGTGTCACTATTGCCATAAGCTAGGACACATGAAGCGTGATTGTAGAAAGCTTCAGAATAGAACTATAAGAAACCCTTCTGCCCATGTTGCATCCACTAATGATACTTCTAATCAGTCAATTCTCATCTCTGCAGATGAATTTGCCAAATTTTCATTGTACCAAGAATCATTAAGAGCTTCATCTACTCTTGTCAGATACATGTCTCCTTTCCTCCTCCTCCAAATTTGTCATTGACTCTGGTGCAACAGACCACATGTCAGGTAATCCCAATCTCTTTACTACTTATCAATCCAAAACCTTTTCGAATGTAGCTTTAGCAGATGAGTCACCATCCTCCGTTCTTGGGTCTGGCATAGTTACCCCTACCCCACAGCTTCCCTTGTCCAATGTCTTACATTTACCAGATTTTTCTTTCAATTTGATTTCTGTTAGCCAACTTACTCGTGCTCTTAACTGCTGTGTCTTATTATTTCCCAATTATTTCAATAGGTTGCATATATTTAGAAGTTAATTTCCAGGATTATAGGAATCACATTGATATTGTATCCTAATATAGAATGATCACATACCTAGTTTAGAACACTGCAAGTGTATATATATATGTATTCTTTTCTCTATGAATGAGATAAGTTGAATATTCATTCTTTATACTTGTTACAATCAACAAGTATAATCTGAAATTGCTTGTCACCACACCAATGATCGAGAAAGAACTTCGCATCACACTTGAGACATAACCCTCGTTCCCTCTTCCTCTGTATCTCACTCCCGGTCATCTGCTTGAAGGGAAACTCTCGTCTAAAACTTAGGCTCGAATCTGGTGGTCGCTGAAGGGTGTTGCTGCAATGTTGACTTTCAGTCAGACTGATATTGGGTGGTCGATCGTTCCACAATCGGTTTATCGGCGAGCTGAAGTTGGTCGTTCACAGATGTTCGTTGATTGAAGGTCTAGTGGTTGCGAACGATTACTAGTTAATTGAAGATTTCAACCTATTTTCATTTAACCCATTTTTTCTACCTGGCCCAACTGAAGTTATTCCGTTATTAAACCCACTCAACCTAACTGGTCTAGCAACTCTATTAAGCCCATTCTTCTCTTCAATCTTTTGGGCCAGTTCAATGAGTTGAATTAAAGAATAGGCTGGCCCAAACTCACTTCAACTTTTAATCTCAGGCTTAAACCCATTCATGAATGCAGCCTGTTAGAAAGTATATGTAGTCAAGGGTATATGTGTAATTGTAGTGTGTGTATATATATGTGTCTGTACTGTTCAGAAAAGTGAAATATAGAAAAAGTGTAAAGATTAGAAAAAGTGTAAAGATTCAAACATGGTATCAAAGCCGCCGGAAGTTCGCCGGAGGAGCAGAAACAGAAACGGCGACCCTCCTGCTCCTGCCGGCGACGTCTGGGTTCTCCGGCGAAGCTCCTGCTCCTGCTTCTGGTCTCCGGCGACCCTCCTGCTCCGGCGGCATCGTTTCTGGTCTCCGGCGACCCTCC
>WYDK02000041.1:3342033-3374006 GCA_009867345.2 Toxicodendron radicans | reverse complement strand
ATGTGTAATTGTAGTGTGTGTATATATATGTGTCTGTACTGTTCAGAAAAGTGAAATATAGAAAAAGTGTAAAGATTCAAACACAGCCCAAAGGATATCTTCCCTAACCTCACAAAAGGGGGCAGAGGTGGCCTCCAGTTTCCAGCGATATTCTTTAACGGTTCCAGTCTGCCTGATAGCCATTAAAGCCTCGTATGGACCTCCTTGTTGCGACCCACTGAATCGATGGAGAAGGGCAAGTTTAACTTCGGCCCACGATGTTATCGGAGCTCTTACTCCCATCAATTGTTCAGCCTTAATTTCTACCCTTAGCCCATTTAAAAATACAGCTACGTCAACAGCGCCGAGATAGCTTCAAATTTTCGTTGGTATTCTTCCACCATGCTTAGCTCGCCGCGATTCTGCCCAGTATTGTTGGAAGTTCCAGTTCCAGTTTAGTTACCCATATTCTGATTATGAACATTTTCCATTGTTCTTGGTCTCCCTAGAGTTCCCTCAACCTGATTATCCAGGTTTCGATTCTGGGCATTTTCCGATGATCCTGCCCTCTCTAGAGTCCCCACTCTTTCCCTTTTTCTCATGTCTTCTTCGTCCTTTCTCCTCATCCACTTCTGCATTTCTTCCAGCGTCTCTCTCATGGTGTTAACATTTTCCGAAAGCAGAGTTACATCTCTTTGAACTATAGTTAACTCTTTCTCAACACCATCTATTCTAGACTCCATCCTAGTACCCACCATAACAAAACGATCAACCACTCTGATACCAATTGATGGAACCCTTTCTCAGACTCAAGATTCCCTCCAACACCGCTCAATCCAACAACAACAATCCACACACAATTCTCAGCAACTTAACACAGACAACAATCCAACAAGCACAAGAAATAGAGAAATGTATATTTTGTTATAAATCGAAATTACAAATAACAATGAAACAGTAAAATGATAAAAAGAACCCTAGAACCCACTGGTCTTCGAGGGCCAGTACCTCCCCAAACAATTTCCCACAATATTCAGCCTCCTCCAAAAGCATATCTCTGCCCTTTTTAATCTACTGTTTGTCCAGCCATCTATTGTCATCTGTCCACTCCTAAAACTTACTTTGACACCTCATACCAGTAGAAGCTTCCTGCCAACACCCCCATATTCCACTACTTGCTACCATAATTCCCTTTTCCTACACCCTAATTAAGTAGGTCTCATCATAAGGTTCGAAAGCAACCTCCAGATTATAACTCTCTGAATAGTTAGGAAAGGTCCAGATATTTCTCAATATAAGGCGAAAAAGAAAAGGCAAATTCTTAAGATGAACTACCTAGACCTATTTCTTTATATTTTTCTTCTCTTGTTTTCCAGTACGATGTAGCTTATTGTTGCCAGCTTTTGTAGCAACTTGGTTACATGTATATTTTTCTATCTCGAATATGAGTTTATTTGTTTCTTCTCGAAAACAAGAAGAAGCATCCTCAATTTTTCATACAAAATTGGGGAACAACAAGATAGGAGACTGTCTTGTAAAAGCATTCAATTTATTTTAAAATCAACTATCTATCATCAAACTTGAACCACTTCTAAAGTGCTCCACCCTTCAAAATTCCTTATCAAATCCTTTTAGAAGGCACTAGACAACAAGATTGTAGGCTCACTTGGAAATCAGCAACCAAGAAAGTAATGGTTCAAAGCTCTACATTATGTTAGACATATTTCTGCAAATCTAGCTTGTATCTATTTTTTTCAACATAGCTGCTGATTAAAGGTACAGATATTGAGAACCAAACAATATTTATCAGTTCCAGTTTGCAATTAAAAGCAAACCACATGACCAGGTCACATATTTAGAATGCTTCTTCACCTTAGGAGGAATATTATACACGAACATTATATGATTTAATAATCCCAAATTGGGAATAAGAAATCTCCATCAGAAAACATAGTCTAACGACAATATATTCCATAAAGAAAACAATGGAAATATAGGAAACCTCCTAAAGACTACCCACATTTAAAAGATAAAAAATAAAAAAATAAAAATGATAAAGAGGAACCAAAACTAAGAATGGAGGGAGAAGAAGAAAAAGAAAAAGCAATGACTTAACATTAAACAAAAAGTAACATTAACCCTTTTAAACCTAGAACAGAGCAAGTCGATATGAGAAGACATATCTTATGTTTTACCCATCAAATAGCCTTGAGTTGACAATATTGACATGCTACAGAAAACTATAGCACAGGGAATCATTCAAAATCAAAATAAATGTAAACACAGAAAAAGCTCCAAGAAGAATGTACCGAGGCATTATATATAGCCCCTTGCAGTCGACTTTTCCAAGTTTTTCTTGAATCATCAGAATCGCACCGCAGTATTAGCGCATTTACATCTTCCACAACCTAATGACAAACAATAACCATCACACGTTATTTAGTATAGCTCCTCAAATTTAAATGGCATCTAACTTGATCCTCGAATCTTCAAATGAGAGAAACACTCGAAAACTAAACCTTGCTATTGGATCGTGCAGGATCACAAACAGCTAATACATAACCCACATCACCAACCAACCCTGCTGGAACCTGATTTATGTGTTTCCCTCGTAAGCTACAAAGCAAGCAAGTACATATAATTAATGACATCAAATATGAATAAAAACATTATGCACCAGGTTAACAAGTAATACTGTTTATTCAGACAGATGGAGGAATTCCAATTTTATAACATATATATATAAACACACACATACACACACACATACACATATATAAGACTTTTTTTTTCAGAGAATATCAAAATCTAGCATTTAAGCACATGATATCCTTGAAATCCTATTCTCACTACATAAACTTACTTGTTTTCATCCTCCCAAAGTTTTTTATTTCATTTCAGTGCCAATATTACCAGTTTACAATTGGCATTCTTTGTTTCAAAGATAAGTTTCAAAACACAATAAGAAATTCTACAAACAACCAAACACTTATTACTGGAGAAGATAGTCAAGACAATAAAAAAATGAGCATGGGGAACTAATACAGTATTTTTTTTTTCTTAGGAATATCAATGTCTAACAATTAAGCACATTAAATCCTTAACATCCCATTGTCACCACATAAACTTTCTTGCTTTCATCCCCTCGCAGGTTTTTTTTATTATTATTTTCAGAGCCAGTATTATTAGTTTAAATTTCGTGCTCTTTGTTTAAAAGATGAGTTTTTGAACACAATTGAGGAATTCTATAAATAACCAAACACATTACTGGAGAAGGTACTCAAGACAATCAACAAGTGAGTATGGGAAATACAATATAATATCTAAAACCAGCAATCAAAAAAAAAACTTTACCAACAATATCAAAAATAAGTACACTTTAATGTTCTAAGAACAGCATTTATATTCCACTAACAATGAATTTTCATTCGTTCAATTTACTGAATTACTTAGTATTGAGACATGACAAATAACAACTCAATTAGGAAAAGTTGATGTATGAACCTGAGATATTGCTTATAAGATTTAGCACCAGGGCTCTCTAGTACATAAAGAAAAGGTCCCACTAAGCAGAAGTATCGTCGCTGCCAAACAGCTTCCCTATTTCCCACACCCTATCATATTAAAATTAAAAATTAAAAAAAAAAGGAAAAAATTGAGGAATTAGAATATTAGAAATTTGCCACAATGTTGAATAACACACAAACACAAACAAAAAGTGAGATAGAAGGGTGAGGGAAAGCAACCTTCCAAGAAAGTAGAGACAACCACCCTTCAAAATCAGCATGCTCCCAAGGGCGAACAAGATTCGGCTTCTCACTATCCTCTTCCTGAAATATTTTCACTATTTGCATCAATCGATGATACCGAGCTGGGGAAAAGTGAATCTGTAATGATGGCAGCCGTAAAGCAAGTCGTGTGGAAGGGTAGGATGGGTTCTCCAACCTAATCTGCATATTGTATGAAAAGATTAACTAGTCATGTAACTAGAGAGACTTAACCACATATACCTACATGACAAATAAATGGTTAAATGACCAAGGTTGTACCTGTTGAAGCTTTAAGATGACCCCACACTTATCAATAACAGGTAAAAAACTAGCACCACTCCTCAGGTTCGAAGCAGAAGACCTATTTAAGGGGGTTTCGCTACAATCCCAATGATAGTCACCATCAACCAGAAAAGCAGATACATCACTCAGAACCAAATCAAATTGCAAATACATATCCAGCTCCTTAGAAGATTTGTGGTCATAGTCATCCTACAAACATCAGACATGCCATACATGAAATTCAGATATGTATTTTGATGAAAATCAAGATCAAGTTTGTGAACTAACCTGTGAACGGATAACCAAGTTTCCCAAGTCAAGCATAAGTTTTGATGAGTGAGAGTCATCTGGACGAAATTCAGTTGGAATTGTAATCTTGGGAGCAGCAATGTCCAAGTCCAACATAAACCTACAACCAGGTATATTTCGATCAAAGGTACCACCTAATGGTTATAACAAATTTACCAGCCTTGCTCATTCACATGATATCTTCTTCATCATTTGCATACAATCACCAGGACAAGAAATTTATATTGGATACGTGGCAAAGCAGAAAAAGACATTTTAATTATAAAATGTCCACTTGTTACCCTACTGAATCAACAGAAAACTTGTATTCTATATGGTCTTCACAATTTCAAATATAAACATTATGAAAGAATCTGTATATAACTATAGGCAAATGGAAATTAAGAATTTGAGAAAACCATTTGTTATAATATTTGATATTCAACCACTTGACACCCCCTCACATGCAATTTACTCATGGACCAAACACAATGACAACCATTAAATACAATCAAAACTACAAAGACAACCTATTATTCAATTAACACAATTAAAGGTTTCAAATATAAGACCACTTTATTAAACTGGTTTTGATACCATGTTAAGTAACCACTTGACCTCAAACTTAAGCTTATACGTCAAAGCCCAAATAGTATTTGTAGAAAAGCTGGACCAATTAGCACAATTTATTTCCTTGTTAGAAGTTGAATATGCCCCACATTGCCAAGTTGTTGGAGGGTTGTTATGGTGTATGTGGTTGGGCACCTTCTTCCTTTGAACTAGCTTTTGAGAGTTAGTTGTAGGCTTCTAGCTAGGCCCAATTATCATAGGTAACAAAACATTATTGGGGAGAGGTTGTTTTGACAACATCCTATTTAATCAACAGGATGCCAACTTGGGTTATAAGTTTTGAAAAACCTATAAATTGCCTAAAAGAATGTTATCCCACATCTAAATCACTTGTTTCTCTTCCACCAAAAGTATTTAGATACATTGCCTTTGTCCATGACTATAACCACAATAAAAGCAAATTAAATCTAAAATGTATCAAATATCTTTTCCTGGGGTACTCTCCCATGCAGAAGGGGTAGAAGCGTTTCCATATAGCTACACATAAATTGTTTGTGACAATGGATATCACCTACTTTGAAAATAAACTTAGCTTCTATTTGGGGGAAGTAAGGTTAGAGATCAACTTAGATCATTTTTACCGATTCCAGTACCTATATTTTCTATACCTATGTCTACTCAAAACCGATCTGAAAATATGGTCCAAAACTGTGAGGGGGAGAGTAAACCAACATCATCCTTACCAATGTCTACACAAAACCAAGCTTGTGAGGTTGAGCAATCTAAATAAAATATAAGAAAAGAAAGTTGTGAGGACAAGAATCATAAAGAAAATGAAAGATAGCTATTATTATATTCCGGAAGAGATAAAATGGTCAAACATCTCCCTCAAGACCAATCCTTTTCTCCAAACGTACTAAAACCAACAAACTCAAGTTAGTCCAAATCTAATTCTCCTATCCAAAAACCTACATCAGATCTTTATGTGCCAATAGCCCTTTGACAAGGTGGTACATCTTGTAGTCAAGACCTTATCTCTAATTTGTTTCCTATCGACTTAATTCCTCCTTCAAAGTCTTTGACTGCTAACCTTTCTAGTGAGTACTCCTAAAACTATACGCCTTCCATTAATCTCCGCTGAGATTGGTGTTTCAACTTTGAAAGAAAATTTAGAAGACTTTCTGAAATGAAACAAATTCTTGGTCAAATTGTCATTGATGAAACAAAAGATACAAGAATATAGAAGCTCGAGAGTTTTAGGAATTACTCATGTAAATCTTATGCTAGAATTTTAAGTGAAGAAAGTAATCGTGAAACTTTCAAGCAATTCATTTCGATTTGGAAGGCTAAAATTCCACCTAAAATTCAAGTTTTTGCTTGGACTCTGGCTCATGGTAGAGTAAATATAGCTGATATTGTGCAAAGAAAGTTGTCTAACTTGCCCTCATCTCCATCTTGGTGTTTTTTGTGTGAAAAAAAAAAGCTCCCAAAAAATCTTACCATTTATTTATGCATAGTCAAGTGTCAACAAGTTTAAGAACAAATTGATCAGGGAAGCCAAAATTAGCTGGTCATCCCTAAAAACTACAGTGATTTGCTCATGGAGAAGGTTTTGGCCTTTCGGAAAGGAAAGAACGCCACAACCCTGTAGAGTTGTGCTGTTTTTGCAATCCTCTATGTGATTTTGAAAGGATGAATGCTCACCATATTTGAAGAAAAATTAGGTGCAGAAGTTAGCTATATATGGGAAAGGATTCGATTTTTAGCATCTCTTTGGGCCACGGTCTCTAAGAAGTTTCAAGATTATTCACTTTTCTTCATCAAACTCAATTGAGATGAGGTTACAAATTAAATTCTCCCTAAGGCTTTTGTATAGATTGATTCACATCTATATTGTACAGTTTTTGTCTTCTTTAGAGTCTTATTGTGGACATCTAGTCCATTGCTAACTATTTTTTTATCATCAATACATATCTTTCTGTTTCCTATCATATAAATAAAAATTAAAAAAATAAAGAAAGACACTAAGGTGTAAATGGGTATTTATGAGAAAATTCAAAGTTGAAATAATCTTAAGGTACTTAAAAAGGACTCTTGGAAAAGGTTTGTTATGAGCAACCACTTAGGAGTAGAAGCTTACACCGATGTGAAATGGGCAGGTTCAATAATTGTTAGAAGATGTACCCTAAGGCATGGTTGTCAAATCGCGTATCGTATAGTGCATCGAAAACCTAATTTTTCAAATCGTGAATCATGTATCGTATCGTAGGATACGCCTTTTCAAAAAAAATAATAATAATAATAAAAAAATTCTAAAAATTAATACCATCCCCCAAGATTAATTAAAGAATTTTGTGATATTATTGGCTTTAAATTATGGTATTACATAATCAAAATTAATCACAAATTTAAGAATCTATATCATTTCCTCTCAACCATTCATAACATTTCCAAGATCAATGTCAATATCTATATATCTCCACTAGTGTTATTATTATCATGCAAAATTGGCAACACATCTTGCTCTTCACTTTCTCCATCTTCATCACGCAAAATCGGCAATACATCTTCCTCTTCAACAACTTTTTCTTTATCTTCATTATTGCTAGCATTCAAGTTCCTTGGTCCTATAAAAAGCAACTTAGTTTACCTGAATCAATTCGTCCAAAACTCAGGTGATGTCCAACTTAATTGGTATAATTGCTGAGGAGTGAGGACCAAGAGGCACAGCTGCTCTTTCACCAGAAGTGAATCTAGCTAGGGTAAAATTAGGGAAGGGAATTTGGGCGGGTTTTAGTGAATCGGGTCCGGTGGCCCGAATCCGACCCGATCTATTTCAACCCGACCCCAAAAAAATAAAGTCGTATCGGTTTGTATCGATATTTTTAAGGATACAAACCGATGTGTATTGTATCGTAGGATTCATATCAACGTATAGAAAGGTTTAAGATACACTCTCTGATACGTATTGTTGGCGACTCGTATCGAATCATATCGTAGGATACTAATAACCATGCCCTAAGGTATTGTATGTTTGTTGGTGTCAATCTGGTAACATGGAGAAGTAAAAAGCTACATGTAGTTGCTAGATCAAGTGTAAAGACAAATTTCAAATCTATAGAAAAAAGAATTTGTGGATTGATATCACTAAAATCACTACTTAAGGAGCTTAAAGTAACAGATGATAGCCTTATAAAACTCTATTTTGTCAATAAAGCTACCATTAATATTGCTCACAATCCAATCTCATACAGCACAATTGGGCAAAACATGCAGAAATTGACAAACCCTTCATTCGGGAGAAGTTCAAAAGTGATCTTATTTGCACATTGTTTGTCTCGTCAAAGAATCAATTAGCTAATATACTTACTAAATGCCTTTAAAGACAACAATTTCAATCAATAATTGGCAAGTTGAGAATGATAGACATCTTCGAACCAACTTGAGAGGGAGTATAGAGAAGCTTGAGTAGCTAGCATAATTTATTTCCTCCTTAGATTTTCATTTCTCCTATATTTACTTTAGCTAATTTCTAGGGAAGTAATTGTGTAAATAGACAAGTATTGACTTTCTGTTTTTATACCCAATTAACTTGAGAGGGAGTATAGAGAAGCTTGAGTAGCTAGCATAATTTATTTCCTCCTTAGATTTCCATTTCTCCTATACTTACTTTAGCTAATTTCTAGGGAAGTAATTGTGTAAATAGACAAGTATTGACTTTCTGTTTTTATACCCAATTAGCTTGATAGAATCTAATTGTAGATCCTAGAAGGGTTCTATAAGCCTAAAAAATTGTACTATAAATCTGAATTAATAATGCAAAAGGAAACCAACTTTTCTCAATGGTATTCAACCACTAACAGTACCAAACAAAATTATCCAAAACCACAACAAAGTAGGAGATCATATTCCACTGCTAAACCTGTAAGGATCTCGCAAATCCAGAACACCAACTGAATTTCATAACTCAAATTGATAAGTTTCACCAGTAGAAAATCAAAATTAAAATAAGAAACCTGGCATGATCCTTCAAAGCTCTATTCACTTGTTGTTGAGCTGTGCGCTTGACTTCATCAATTGTCATCTAAAATACAAATAAAGAAAACATCAGCAAACAATTCAATAAATAGACCAATGATACACATGCTTGCTAAATAGAGAACCCAAGATCTTTAAGTGAGATATGATGAACAAAAGTAAGAGATGAGCCTATTTTTTTCCTATGATTCAACAAAATTGCATTAACTGTTACATACCCTGCAATTGCAAACTAGTTGTTTTTATTCGTTCCAGTGCAGGGCAATAGGCTACCAATGCAGTATACATATCTCACAACTTGAATTAAGAAATTCTTTTTACAAAATGAAAAATATGGTAAAGAGAATAGAAGTTGTATATGATTATACAACTCTAGAATGATTCAAGTTTCTTAAAATAATTGGAACTCCAATTATATAATGTGAATATTCGCAATTGGAAAAAAATGATTTTTTTTTCCTAAAGATGTAATCATTTGATTGAAGGTTCAAAACTCTTTGTTAAACATTTTTTCCCACATTTACGACCTAACTTTGCAATTACAATTATCCATATTCATGTGTATTCCCAAATGAACCTAGAATCCAAGCTATCATCTCAAATGAAAGGATTACAAGTGACATGTATGCTCAATTTTGGTAATACGGCTAGCACCTGATGCCACTATTCAAACACAAAGAATAGGCATAAGTAAGAATAAAACCTGCACAGCAGCTGCAGTTTCCAATGCTATGGTTTGGCTAACTGCAGTATTGCTCTCAAAAAATTTGATCATTTCATCAATGGAATCCTTCAAATACTGGCCAAAGGACATGTAATCAGTAAACAACCATAGGTATAAAATCATGATTCTCTAATACTAGCTCCAACACAAGAGTATCAGAGGGTAGCAGCATACAGTCATGTAACATGGAGAAGCTTTAACAGCCAAGCTCCAATCCACTTTTGAATCAAAAGGCTTGTAGCAGAAGAGTCCAACTAAAGAATCAGCAGTTGTTGCACTCTACATGGATTACAGAAAAATTTTAGGGTGCCAGAGTTGTGTACAAATGTATTGAGAATGAAAATCTTTAAAGTAAATATTGAATCGGACCTCCGCAAGGAGACCATTTGGCGATGATAGCTGATATGACCCCAATTTCATGTCAAAATATTTTGTCTCAGGATAAAGTTTAATGAAGCAGTCAAGGTCTTTACATGATAACTCAGCTAGACAGTCCAAAACACCATCCAAAAGCTTTGAAGCATTATGTTTCATATGAATCTCCAGGGAACTATGCAGAGTATCCAACTTCTCATTAATTATCAATGAATGTCCATCATCAACCTCCTTATATCCTATGATTTTATTTAACTGGGCCCAGTCTTCCTCGCTGAAATGAAATGGTTCACTTTCATCTTCAGGCGATTGGTTATTCCTGGAAATAAATAAAAATCATATAAAACTCCATAACGTAAGCAAATACATATATAATTGAGAGATGAATCAAGAGAATTATTTTCAAGGTAAAATTGTTCACCATCCAAATGACCACCAAGATTTTTTAGTTTTTTGTTTCTTCAAGTCATTGTCTGATCCCATTGACTGCTCAACAAACTTGTGAGCCAACATCCTGCACAACAAAAGTTCTAAGAAATTAATACTTTAAGAAGAAAGATGATGTAGGACAACTTCCCTAATAAACCTAAGATTCCTATTTTAATTTGCTTTCTTATTTAGTGTCCCTTCTTTTATTAGGTTTTCTCAATTTTCCTATTTTACTTTCCTTATATAAAAGGAATCTAATTATTAGTAGGAAAGTCTTTCCTATTAAAATTAGTTTTCCTAGTGTTATTGAGTCGTAGGAATTAGTATAAATAAGGGTTTTTACTAGCCTAAGAGTCAGTCAATTGTTTCTTTCTCAAAATTTTTAATCAACTTGATGTTTATTTTCAAGAAAGCTACATGATAGCTTTTTTCATCCTTATCGCGTTTCCGCTTTGTCCAGTGGTATCAAAGCGAGGTGCAATCTTGCCAAGCCGATGTCATATAACGATCAGGATAGCAACCATCCTCCTGACGATGAGCAAAGGATGAGGGCCATAACAACACAAGTTGTTGGGGACATCGTTCAGGATCTACTATAACCAATACTTCACAGGTTGGATACACTAGACTAGCGGCAACAAGAATTTAGATCGAAAACGTAGAAGGGTAGATTAGACCCTAACTCATTGTCCAATGTCAACGATATGGATTCTTGATTTTAATCAAAGGGTTTCTACAAATAACTTTTTTATAAACAAGGTTTCAAACGAAGTTCAAACAGTTATAAGGTAAATATCGATCTTCTTTATTTCAATGATAACTTGCATGCGAAAGATTTTCTTAATTGGTTAGAAAAAGTGGAAGAATACTTGGTGAATATTCCAAAAGAAAAGCAAGTTAAACATGTTGTCTGTTTATTAGAAGGTTATCTGTATGATTGGTGGAAACATGTAAAGTATAATACAAGTAGATGGGGAAAATAACCGATAAGAACATGGTCTAAACTGAAGAAATTATTAATTTAAAAATTGTTACCAATAGAATATCGGATGTTCTATCAACCATCCTATCTCCCATACTACCCTAACTACAACAAGCCAGTCATAAAAGAATCACAACCACAACCATCTTGTTATATTTCTAAACCAACCTCAAATCAAGAATACTTAAAGAATCTCACACCTATGACTTCTAAATTAAAAATATAATCAAGAAGTTCATGGTACACCAATAGAAGGAGAAATATTTTCTCAAATCATCCTTGAAGCAATCCTGAAGCGGTTCATGATTTGAGCATTGAAGAATAAGTGGTTAAAATAGTTCCACAAAATTATAATAGTGGAAACGCTTCTTGAAGAACAACAAATTGAAGACAAACAACATGTTGAACTTGAATATTTGAACAAGAAGATACAAGTAGGAGTTGAAGCAAAGCAAATTCTTCAAGAAGAATTTTTTGTTCAAGAGGTTGAATATGTTGAAATTGAAACGAAGCAAGAAGCAACTACCCAAAGCAAAGACATTGGAGTATTTATAATCTTGGCTCATCTTTACAAGGCAATGTTTTTAGCCAATGGTGGAAGAAAGAAAAGGAAGAATGGATATCTTCGAGTTTCAAGGAAGATTGATAATAAGAGTTACATGTTCACTACTTTGGAAGAGGACATAATGGTTTATCACAAGTATTATCCACCAAAAACCCGAACTCGTCCTTCAAGGATGAGTTCTTTTCAAGTGGAGGGGTCTAATGTAGGATAACTTCCCCAATAAACCTAGAATTCCTATTTTAATCTGTTTTCTTATTTAGTGTCCCTTATTTTACTAAGTTGTCTTAATTTTCCTATTTTACTTTCCTTACATAAATGGAATCTAATTATTAGTAGGAAAGTCTTTCCTATTAAAATTAGTTTTCCTAGTGTTATTGACTATTGAGTCATACGAATTAGCATAAATAAGGGGGTTTGCTAGCCTAAGAGTCATTCAATTGTTTTTTCTCTCAAAATTATTAATAAACTTGATGTTCATTTTCAGGAAAGCTACATGATAACTTTTCTTTTATCCTTTTCGTGTTTTCGCTTCATCAAAAGATCTAGGAACTTGGAAGCAAAAAATTATCAGTATTTAAGTGTGCAAAAATAATAACAGGTAAGCTGCAAGTATATATGCATTGCAAACATGTACATGTGCACAATGGAATGCAAGTATGCATAAAGAGCCAGAAAAAAGGAACTGTCCTGAAAATGTTTGTACATGCATACTTAGATGTATGCACACAATGCTCTCTACATACTTCTTGTTCTCCCAACAAGGAAATAAGGTTTTGAAAGATAAAATTCAGACAAAAAATCAGCACAGCTAGCATTCCCAGAGCAATTAAAAGGGAAATCTTAAAATCTAGTTCCTTTAGAAGCAACAATCCAATTATTAAACTAAAATGTAAATTTATAACAAAAAAATAATACCTCCATTGCAATATGAGTTCAATATCAAGTCCACGATCAAGTTCCTCAATTTCTTCATTGTCATCCACTACTGCCCGACTGCTGTCAGATTTAAGCAGAGTGGCATACAGCGCAATATATCTCTTGCGTAAGCTTGCATACATAAGAACCTGCTCCCATGACAATTTCCCACTGCCACAAGGATATAATTCTTAAAAAATGAAGAATCAATAACAAATTGCTAAATAAATGCTCCACTCCAATGCCCACCGCCAAGCCCAAACAAAAAAGTAAACTAGTTTTACTTATGAAACAGAAAGCATAGAACACGGAGCATACTTTCTTCTAACATTAGAAAGAAAGAAAGATACACACACAAAGAGAGAGTCCCATGCACATATTTTCACAAAAACCATTTAACAAATAATCCAGAGCCCAGCACATTAAGCATGGCAACTGATGTTCAGAGACTCAAAGCACCCACTGATTCTTATGCCTTTGTTTCATAATTCAAATTCATCAAAGAGGTCAAGGGATAGACACCCAACATGCAGGATTAAATTCTCTAAAGACTACCCAAACCTTGAGATAAACTAGATAACTTGCGATAAAACCTACTGAAGAAAGAGGAAGATGATGATGACCACAATCAGACATTTCGGAGGCACACAAAACTTAATCCGTCAGTCACATGTAAAGGCCAGGATTCTAATTGCAATACATTAGATTCAGCCAAGAACATTAAGTATATCCTTTTCTTACACTCCAGCGGAAAAAAAAAATTTAATGGAGAGAAAATAGAATAAAAATAAAGAGAGAGAAACCATCACATAAATTTTTTAAAGAT
Organism: Toxicodendron radicans; assembly: GCA_009867345.2. Taxonomy (NCBI): domain Eukaryota; kingdom Viridiplantae; phylum Streptophyta; class Magnoliopsida; order Sapindales; family Anacardiaceae; genus Toxicodendron; species Toxicodendron radicans. The sequence goes on along the minus strand of WYDK02000041.1, from coordinate 3,360,263 downwards.
CTTATCCAAAATAAAGGACTAATAAAAAATTTCAGCTTCAAGGTCAAGAAGTTCTGATTTTGGTATTCAAAGTTTGTATCAGAGAATTACTTAAGCAATGTTCTGTATGCTATAATAATATTAATTTCTTCTCAAACACTCGAAAGAAATTACATAGGTTTCGGAAGTATCAAAGAGGGTAATTCTATTTACATCTCTGCTGAACATTTTTTTAAAGTAATCATGAACACTCTTTCTATAAGTGTTTAAAATGGATAATTGGATTTTTGAAATCAAAACTATTCTAGCAAATATGAGAATCCAACATCATAAAAGTTCACAATGGTTTGTCATCCTAGTTTATTTCTAGCATAAGCTGCAAGAATAAAATCGCATATGAAAGAAAATAAAGGAGATTTACTAATTTAACTACCTTGCCTTCTTTATCTGGTCAGAAACAGCTTTGAATGCATATTTCCACCAAGACCTTGGATCAGATTTCACCGGCACTAGCGGACGATAATGGGCATATTTCAAGCGTTGATTAAAGGCAGCAAAATTATCAGCTAATTTCAGAATATCTCTGTACCCATCCTGTAAACATGATATTTAAGCGAATCAAAACCATTTGAAACCTATCACCCTCAGAGTTGAAGCATGGAGGAGAAACATTAGAAAATACCCTGGACAAACAAAGTGTCACATCATCCAAGTTGACTGATGCTTTTTGTAGAGGCTGGCCACCATTAGCTGATTCATTTGCATGCAGCTTCAAGTACTTTGCATTCCCAGTCACAGGTTGTAGAATGTACATGTGGGATTTCAAAAGACTATCTGATGGTTTACCATTCTTCGTGCCAAATCTGAAAACCTGAAGTTCAGGGAAACTGGCATGAGTATGACTAGGAGAGAAAAGAAAAATAAACAACTTGAGCAAAAAAGTGAGATTATCATTAAAAAAACAGACAAGAAAATACCTGAACCCACTCGGAAGGAAGCAAATCCTCCCATGGCTTGTCCAAATTCCATGGGGTTATATCAGAATCTAGATAAATGGCAAGTCGATCAAGTTCCACCGACTGAAACAATGAGAAATAGAAACATTACAACCCGAGCAGAGAATGAGAAAACATATATCCAAGCACAACGCATCAAGGGAAAAGAAATGGTTTGTTTTCTCCATTTCTTTAATTAAACAATGATTTTCCCACAGCTAATTACAGCAAGAGATCCATCCCCATGAACACAATCTGATATACACACATCATTTGAATCAACTCTATGGATTTTCTAGGAAGGACAAAACGGCATTGCCAATGATACAAATGATCAGAAAACTTACTCTCCAAATAATCTTAAACGATTTAAAAGATGCAGCAAAGTCATTTTGTGGAAACTTCCACAAATTAAAAAGTATTAGAATTGGAAGAAAAAAATATGCCATATTTCTCCACAAATTAAAATTACATATATATGAAAATATTAACCTTCTGTATACAGTCTAGTGCACCCCCAGTAACAAACGTTTCCTTCCCACTATCATCAACTGTCACAGCTGAGAGTTTCTCCAAGGTTACACCAGCAGCAAATGGATGATTGGGGTTGCTACAAAAAAAAAGTCAAAAATACTTCAACACAAGTTGATGGATGATTATGCAATCAAAATTCAGTTTCTTCCTTACCTCTCAGCATCCTCATATCTGATATGGATATTTGACACTGAAAGTTTCAAGTTCCCAATTATTGTGTTGATAAGGGATCCCAACCATGATTTATTCTTCAAAAAAATAAACAAGAGCAGGTTTAAACAAGGTGCACAAATCATGAAACATAAGAAGAATGAAAATGATGGGAAGTGGATAGACCACAAGAAATAATAGTACAAATGCAGAGGAGTTAGCCTATCAGATCTTCCAGTCTTATACATATTCAGTTTTATGTACTAATATCTGAAAAATTCTAAAAAGAAAGATATTTCTGATTCATAGAATCTGCCAAGTCACAGTAGCTTGCTTAGGACATAAGTAGACAACAATCTAAGTATTTGTTTTTAGGCTAACATTGAATGTTTTAAGTGTTTCATGAAAGTGAAGCAATGACTCTTAAGCCTAACCAATCATAAAAGAACCTAAGATATGACTCATGGGATTCTAAAGCCAGGACTATAAATCATGGAACATAAAGTGAAGGATTTTGCCATCTAAATAGAAAATTTTGCATTCTATTGGAATAAATCTAAAGATGTGCAGTGACATGATCAGAGAGTTAACATTGCTATTCTAAATACAGCTCCAAAAGAACCATGTTGACCATACCATTTCTGATTTCATTTGCTGTGCTCTCTCCAACATTTGCATTTCCATTTCCTTTCACCCAAAAGAAAATACACGTAAAAAATTAATTCTTCATCCAAACATATTCTAATTGACGTTACCAACGTCAAGGTACACAAGGCTCACCCTGTCTTACCCGTACTCGGCTTTTCTTAGCTTCTTGAACAGCATCCTCACTGGATCTTTCAACTTGAGTTTCAGGTTCAGCTAGTAAAAAAATTCGATCCAAATAAACTAAAACAGGATCTTGGCCTAGCCTGCTCCATGGGACCTGAAACCAAAATAGATCACAGATCTTTGAAGAAATATTCACAGTAGTAAGAAGATAGATGAAATTCACCAATCAACAAAAAATCTGTCCCATAAATAAGGAAATAGAAGCAGTTGAGAAATGGAAAAACTATACAGCCAGTCTCTTGAAACCTGGAAATCTCATCCATAAACTTTTTGGTATTGCTCCTTACTTCAGAATTAAGTAATCCTAAGCAAAGGACCAGTCTTCCAGCAACGTCTAGCACAATTATATAAGACTCAAAAAAATTTCTTTTTAAAAGATAGTAAAATGTCCAGTTAGGTCTACTTAGACACCCTGAAGGTCAAACTCCAAATGTTAAATAATATGGACCCATTTTCTCCAAGAACATTAAAAAGTACCATATTATGCACCAAACCTACTCCACTCTCCCATCTCATCACAACATGCATATTCAACTCTTCCGTCTGTGGTTCAGCGAATTCTGAAATGCAGCTCCAAATTGATGGATTTCATATTGCAGCAACAAAGATAAAAAGTAAAAATTTTAAAATTTAAAAAAAAAAAAGTTGGTCTCCCATTTATAAAATCCTGACAAAATGTCAGCCTGTTTTATTCTGATTAATACTTTAAGTCAATTAATGAACCTTCGTCATGTCAAACCGGGAAAAATTAAAAGAGTAAATTGTACCTATAAAATATTAAGCCAATATTCAAAATACATCTGCGTCACGATTGCATTTGCATCTAATAGACAAAAATTTTAAGATTCCACAAACCTTAAGTTTAACTGATCCAAGAAATCCTGCCTTAACTTTCACAGGCAACTTTAATGCATTGAGAGCCTCTGGCTTCAACTGCATATTTTTTAGCTCTACATCACCTGTTTTACATTTAGAAAAGTAAAACTAATAAACAACCGTAAATAAATAGAGAAATATAATATGATGGAATTTCAAAATTCTGGAATAAATTGGTCATTTACATTTTCTACAGTGATATCAATCAGTAATATAATATAAAATCTAAGCTCACCTAATATGGCTGACGTTCTTAGCTCATCATATTACAGCTACTAAGGTAAAACTTACGCACAGAGAACTATGATTCTCACGTCAAAATATTCCCCACATTAGAATTATGACTCTCATGTCCAAATGTACTTGAATCCATAAACAAAACATGACAGGTTTTCTCTATATATTGTTACATGTTTGAAATTATATGCATCAATTTAATTAGTTTTTTTTTTTTCCTGAAAGGTCTCTACAGTATGCAAGATAAGAGAGAAGGAACAGTTTAATAGAGATAAGGTTGAACATACAAATTAGAACCACTAATAATCTTAAGAAAGTTTATAAGACCATAACCATTATTTATTAAAAATGAATTTCCAATATGTATACGTATCTTCTTTTAAGCTTGCTATTTAGCAGCATTGCCTTCACTGAGAATCAATTGCGGAATCAAATTCACTACTAAAACGCGGTCACTTTTGCACAATCACAAAACCTAATCACACTCACTTGGCCAACTAGTTACAACTTACTTTCCGCAAGCTAATCTTCAAACAAGTAGCATACTGGAAACTTAACTAGAAACAGTTGAATTTAATCAAAGTTGAAAATGAAAATAAAATTTTTTTTTTTTAAAAAGTCATACGGACCTTGCCAGACACTGATTTTGAGAGCTTCTTTATTGAGGCCTTTCACGTAATTCCCCAAATACCTCTGTAACAAATTCGCCACCTGATCCTCCAACATCTTAGAAATCCTATGTTGATGGTTGAAGAATCAATGGTTAAAATATAATCGACGTGATCAAAAGAGTAATCGACGAAATCAAGAATCGAGAGAGGGCGGGAGAAGAGAAAAAAGAGATAAAGAGTGTCTGCTGTGTTGCGTGCATTTCGACTCTGGACAGAATGAGGAAGAAAGATTCGTCGGTTAAAGAACAGGTAATTTTTGCCTTCGAACACGCTAGGCTTCTTGATCTAGAAGCTATAGCCAATATAGTTAGTTATCAGGTGTGCGCGGTTTTATGGTAGCAGCTTACACTCTTGTTTCCCCAGGAATTGAAGTGATTTTAATATAAATTATTATTAGAAAAATCTCTTTATTTAAATATTTATTTATTACTTTATTCATTATACTTATTCAATAAATATTAATATTTAATATATATTTTTTTACAAATATTATTATCTAAATCTTATCATATTTCAACAAATATTCATATACATTTTTCTATAAATATTATTCAAATCCAATCATATTTTAACAAATATTAATACACATTTTTTTATAAATATTATCTAAATATTATTCAAATACTAATCACACATTATTTACCAAATACTATTAAAAATACTACTAAAAAACAAAACAAACTCAACATATATTTATTATATAGCAATATTTAACGACAATGATAGAAGATGTTTGTAATAAGAAACTTCATAATAACTATTTATTATTTTTTTACCGCTTATTTTAACACTTAATATTCAACCGTAAAAAATATGTACATTTTATAAATCTTAAAGATTAAAGTCATATATTGATAACCAATTATTTTGAGTTGTGAATTGTTTGTTATCTCAATGGGATGCATAAAAAGATTGAAATTTATGAAAAAATAACCCCTAACGTTCCGTATCTAAATTGATAGAAATTATGTGAGTTTCTTATTCTCTGCTTAGCACGTAGTCCACGGACATGGTGCCTGTTATTTAAGTTTTTGCTATCAGAGGGTGAGAATTTATTGGTATTTGGAGCTCAGAATGATATTGTGGTAGCGACCGCAGGAGACTCTTTCATCGATATCCGATTCATGCTGACATGGCTAGTAAATTAAATTAAATTACTTAAGTACCACTATACTGAGGCGGTGCAGGGTGCTGACGTGCCCTCAGCAAAGATCCGTTAAGGGATGACGCAAGTGCTAGAGTTTTTAACCTTTTATTGAAGAAGATAACATTCTCATCCCTATAACTTCTAAAAGTAACATCTTCATTCTTATCGGTTGACAGATGTAACACCCAATTAAGTCCCAGCCACCAAGGCCGTATAAAAAATCTTAGGAAATGCAGAGAAAAAGGAAAGATTCACGTACAAAGAGTTTTTTTTTTCTTTTAATTAATGATAGGGTGTTCACCTCAGCCAACTAATCTCTCAGAGTTTTGAAATTGACGATCAGTTAATTAATCTCTCAAAGTTCTGAAGTTGACGACCTAGTAAATCTTTTACTGATCACTCATATTAACTATTACAGGGTGTTACAGGGACTCGGACTTAGAAGGGAAAGTTTCCTCATTTATTCTTTTATCATCAACCACCCATAGGCGGTTTAAAAAAAACAAATTTTTGAGTTCAATGTCTATCTAATTTACTTTTCCTTCCTCTTTAAATTCAATGGCATTCTATTTCTATCCTAAAGTTTTGTTAATCTATTGCTTCTAAGTTGTCGACACAAAGACTTTTTAATAGTATCTTTCACTAGCAATCTAACGAGTGTCATCCTACGTTTATGTTTGATTTGCAATTATGAAATTTCTATTATTTTGATGTTGTGTTTGATTTGTGGTGATTGATATTATGTTTTTTTTTTTCCTTATTATTTTTAGAGCAATGTTATACTGAGTCATAGTAAAAAACATATAAACAGATAAAAAACATAGAAAAAATAGTCATTTTATACGAATTTTTTATAATTTTTGTATAATTTTTGTTTATTTTTATGTCTAGTTTGTATGACTCAATTATATACATAACATTATTCTTATTTTTATGTGTTTATCAAAAACATAAGCCTTCATCAAATTAATAAAATTCTTTCAAAAGAAGGGGGTAATAATAATATAGTCTTCTAATAAATTTTGAGTCAACATGCCAATTTGTTGATCTAACAAAACCGGTGCTCTGTTGACTGATAGGGATGATTGTGTCACTTTGGTGAAATATCAGACATGACTTTGTTATTTGTCCCACGATATACAAGTTTTTTAATTTTTTCGGCAAAGCTTACAGGGTCAAGTTTAGTCGTGTTAATCACAAGGGATTGGGTTAAGGAGGTGTGTTTTCTTTCTTGATTTCTTAGATTCAAATTTTGAGGTCATTCTATCACAATTAAAACTGTGATTTAGCATGATTTATTGGGTATGTAGAACACTCAATGATCTCGGGGATTAGTTGAAATATGTATAAATTAATCCGAACATCCCGATTATAAAAAAAAAAAGGTTTAATGGTGCTAATCCAAGTAACAAGAAAGCAACACGTGCCATTTATTAATCATCATGCACCTATACAAGTTGATTAGAAAGTACAGTTGTGCTCACGTGCCAACAAATGTTGTTCCATCGTGGGTAGGTGATGGTTGCTGATCAGTTGGTGATTGGGAGACAAACCCATTGGGCCTCGACAATCTAATTGAAATTTCACTGAACTTTATATTTATGAGAGCCCCAATCATGAGCTCAGATAACGGTGGCTCTTCTACCTAACTCATTGGGTCAGCCCACTAAGTACTAATGAAACAATGTACATGTTCCAGGCAATGCAACATCTCTTTCTCTAGTTTTTGTAGTGAATTACCAAATGGGAAAGTTCGCATTTTTTTTCCCAATAAATTCTAAAAATCAAAGATAAATTTAGCTAATATTATTTAAAAGGAAAAAATAAACAGAGAACCGGTAAGTAATACCATTTTAACCAACATTCACTATTGGGTGATCTGATGATAAAAGAGCAAAAGTTTTATCATGAGTTCTCGAGTTCAAGTCCCCATAGACACTAATATGGTAAAAGAGCAAAGGTCATATCATGGGTTCCCGAGTTCGAGTTCCTACGGACAGTTAAATTCAGGTCTCGAGAGATTAGTTGAAGTACACGCAAACTGACATGGATACAAAAAAAAAAAAGTAATACCATTTTTCCCATTACCAACTCAAAAGTTTTAAGCAAGGAAAGTTAGAACTGAAGGAAAATCTAATGATCAATAAATAGTAGCAAAAAAGTGATATTTGCGGAAAATACATGATATTAGAGGCCTATCATTTCACACACCCGAGGTTTGGTCAAATCTCAAGCCTATACCCCTGGTTTTATTTATTTCAGATTTCCACCCTTATAGTAACATCATTTCTTTTAAGAGTAAACTACATGATCCCACCCACGGATTGGCGAAATCCCATATTGGTACCCCTGGTTGAATTTATTCCGGAAATCTATCTTTAAACTAACACGGTTTGCTTTACGTTAACAATAAAAGGGTAAAACGGACATTTAATATAATTTGAATTCAAAATGTCAAATTCTATAAATAAATTATCCTAATCCCTAATAAATATCATAAATTAGCCATAAAATAGTAATTTTCCTTTTTTTTTTATTCCTTTCCATTTCTTCCTTATCATGCCTCCTCCTTCCATTCCTCAATTCTCGCACAGCCACCACCTCCCATTTCTCTCAACTCACCACCGCCGTTTTCCACCTGATTCCAGCATCGCCAATCTCCCTCACCACCACCAAAATACTCACCTCACCTTACCTCATCAAAACTCATTGCCATCCGACCCTGTCTGGCCACCGTTTGTCGGCCACCTTCTCAATTAATTTTTGAGCGCCCTTTGCTTTTCCGGTCATCTCCAACCATCCCTTAGCCTAAAAACTCTACCGCCACCCTCACTCACGTGACTGGAAAAAGCCAACCTGAAAACGTCATCGCCACCCAACCTGAAAACCCAATTGCAACAGCAGCACACCAATCGCCCACCTCACTGAATTTGCAGGTGAGATTTCGATCGACTCCATCGGCCAAAATCCAATCGGCCACCACCATTTGAATCGCCGGCTCGCCCTCTACAAAACCCTCATTACCCCGACACTCACATGTTCACACATCATCTTTGCATGACACCGCTGTCTTACACTGTGGTTTGTGACTTTGCACCTTTTTTGTTACAATTTGTGGACTTCTGATGGATTTGTGATTGTTTGTGGAAGGGTGGTTATGCGTGTAGTGGTGATAGGGAAGGCCAACAGAGCAGAGATTAGGGGTGTAGTGGTGGTTGTTTGGTGAGGGCTGGATTTGTGAGTGATATGGTGATGGGTGGGTGGTAGTGGTGGTGACTTTGGGAGGGTTGTGGTGGTGATTGTTTGGTAAGGGCTAAATTTGTGAGTGATTTGGTGATGGGTGGTAGACTGGTAGTGGTGGTGACTTTAGGTTGTCGAAAAGGAGAGAGGAACATTGTTGTGGATGAGGCAGGGAGAGAGAAGCCTAGTTGTGGTTGTGGTTGTGGCTGAGGGAGGCAGGGGGAGAGAAGCGGCGGAAGAGAAGAATGAGGAATTTGTATTTTGTTTTATTTTTTATTTTGATTTTTGTGTTGCGGTGATTGTGTTGGGAAAGAAGAAGATTTGTTTGTGGTGGTGGTGGTTTGGCTGGTTGGTGTTAGGAAAGAAGAAGGGAAGTCAAATGTTCAAGGGCATTTAAGTAATTTTCGTCGCTGCAATACTATTATATCCTAACTGACAGTAACACTGTTACTTTAAGAATGGATCAACGGAATAAATACAACTAGGGGTACAACTTAGGATTTCGTCAAACCTCAGGTGGGATCATGTAGTTTACTTTTTCTTTTATTTTAAGAGTGGGAGGCTAAAATTGTCATTTTCTTCTTCTAGTTTTGTCTCCTCTTTCCCGTCCCATTTTTTCATCTCAGCCTCCTTCTCCCATTCCCTCCAACATTGAACCCCCACAACACTTTCATCAGATTCCCCACATCACTTACTACAAAACCTTTAACTTTCCTTCCCCGATGCACCCTTTAATCGTTGGTCGATGGCTATTGCCCCTTTGCACATTTTCTCGTCTTTTAGCTCAGATTCTGGTCGATTTTGAGTCCATAAACCACCATTTAGACCACCACTCGAACTCCCATTCTCTCCTCCACAAAACTCTTACCCCCACAGTCGTCGTTTACCATTCGCGAACTGCACACGCCATCGCGTGACAGTCACATTTTGCAAGCCCTTTCCACATCATAACCTCTTTCCTTATTCAGTTTTGGTTGTGTTGTTGAGTTCAGTTGTGGTTGTTGTGTGTACACTAGTCGTCAGAAAACCCCATTAACACAATCTCTCATCTCTAGATCACACCCACCACCTGTTCAAAGAAACACCTCACTCAGCTTCCCAATCCCAGCACATAACACATTACGCGCGTTGGGGATGATTTCTGATGCCACCACTCCAAAACCCATTTATCCCTAAACCTCTTTGTGTGTTATTTGTTTGATTTATTTATTTATTTAAATTTTTTTTTTTTGTATTTTGTATTTTGTTTTATTTTATTGAATTGGTGCAATTTTAGGTGGTGGCTGTTATGGTTGTGTTTGGGTGGCTACTATGACAGATCTGAGGTGTGGTGGTCGTGGGATTTGGGATGGGTAGGGTGGCTGTGGTGGTGGTGGTTTTGAATGGGGTTGTTTGGTCTGTTGTGGTGGTGGTTTGGACGATTGTGTTAATGGATTGAAATGGGGTGGTTGTGATGGCGGTTTGGGATGAAGTGGCTTGGAATGGATAGTGGTGGTGTTTCGAAATGGGGTGGTTTGGCGAACTGTGATGACAGTTTGGGATGGGATGGGATGGGATGGGATGGTTTGGAATGGGTTGTGGTGGTTTTAAATGAGACAAATGACAGTTTAGTGATAACACTTTCTATCATGTGTCACTCACAATATTAATTTAAGGGTGAAAATCTAAAATAAATGGAATCAAAGGTATCCACTTGAGATTTCTCCAAACCTCAAGTGGGAATACGTCGTTTACTTTTTCAGCAAATCATCGATTCTTCATAATTTCTTGAAGATTATTATTCAAATACTTTTAGGGTAGGTTTGGTTGGGGTTAAATAAAGATTACAAGGATAATCTATATTTTTATCCGAGAATTCTCATGTTTGGTTGAAAAGTAAAAAAAAAAATTCCGGTAAACTAAAAATTTCAATAGTTAGAACTGTAGATAAAGTTGACACTATTTGAAATACCATGGTGTTATTTTTTCATTATCAAGATAATCCTAATAGTGTTCCCATTTTGCCCTTACTTATTAAACATTTCGAACACAAATGTTCTCATATGTCTATCAAATAACAATTAACCCAACTTTATGAAATGATTTCTATAACTTCATAAATTATTTTTTTGAACAAAAAAATTTTTTTACATAAATTAACCTTAATTTTGTTACAATGATAAAGTACAAATAAATCATAATAAAATATAAATAAATAATAATAAAATAATAAAATACAAATAAATATTAATGTGATGACTGAAATATTTTTGATTTCAAATGTTGAAGGTTAAATGACAAAATATAAATAAAAATAATAATGTTATAATAATATTATAGTATAAAAACAATTTAATAAAAAAATTCTCATATAATATTTTATTTATTCCAATCAAACATATTAATATAACATATCTATCAATTTAATCTTATCTAACCAAATTTTAAGAAATTTCGGTAATATTCAAGATAATATATATTACGAGTAATATAATATTCTCAATAATAAAACAAATGCATATAAATGTACAGAAAAGGTAGGAAAATTAAAATGGCATACATTATATTTCAATATGTTTTTGAGTTGCTTCAAAGGTTCAATCAATTAACCTAGAAAAAGGGACAATGGCTTTGGTGGAGTGGTGGTATCTTTCAAAACTGTACAGAGTCACAAACATGTCAAGTTTTTCAAGACTTTAATGAGAAGCAAAAGCTTTTTACTGAAAAGCACTTTAACAAATTCCACAAACCCCACTTTCTTCCCGTTTACCAGGAAGCTACATCTCTCACATAAAAAGATGCAATAATTTTTTCCCAGAAAAGCAATTAACAGTAAACAAAACACGGAAGACACCCAGAAATTTCCTGACGAGTAAATATCATTCTTCATATACATTCGTCTGCTACACTTCAACAAGCAAGAAGCTCAAAAATAAACAAGAAAGCCACAACTTGCAATCAAAGATTTCTATGGTATATTTCATGATTTTTTTTCTCCACTTATTTTGGACAAAGCATGGTTCCAGGGAGAAAAATAAAGGTTAATTCTTAGGGGGAAAAAAACCAAGAGCCATCCTCTCCTCGCTGAGGACATATAAGCAAAAACACTCCTTATATATGTATTCACAATTAAACTATAAAAAGGTTAATAAAATTTTCAACATGGATAGAGTTGGGTTGCGTCTCTCCTTTCTTCTTCGTCCTCTTTGGCCCATCTTTTTCTGGTTCCAATCCTCCATGTTTGCACTATTTCTTTTTTTTTTCTTTATGGTTTATGAAATACAGTAATTAATTTTATAGGATATTAATTAAGCCGCAGCAACAGTGCTAGTATGTAACGAGTACTCCTGATTTTTAGTTGGTGATTTCCTCTGCTCTTTCTTCCTTAAAGCCTTCATGGATGAAGAGAGGTTCCGGTTTTTCTCTTTCGCTTCATCCATATCTATCTGCTCTTGTCGGCACTCATCACTGCAAAATGGAGTGTCTCCTCTGAAAAAACCAAAATCTCATCAGAAATCAAGAACAAACATTGATTTTCAACTATTATGAAAAGACTTCTAAACAAACAGCTTTTAATTTCTTTTGGACTTCCCAGACCCATCTGCAGGACAAATATCATCCTTTTTGGGTTTCCCCAACTAGTCAAGTTTAGGCCTTTCAGTATAATATTACATTCTTTTCATTAACATTTTATTTAAGTCCCGTTAATCGCAATGGAAATTCCTGAAATTTAAAAGTTAACAGTAAGTTTGAGATCTGGGAGCCAAACACATAACTCAAAACATACTAAAGGTAGTTCTTTTCTGCCTAAATTAAAATATTAAGTTCATCTAAAAGTCCTAAGAACAATGGCTGACCTGTACATGTAGATGTCCTTATTTCCCAGAAGTTTCTTGCAAAGAGAACAGGCTTCCAAGAAGTAAGGTTGATGCTCTTCATATCTCGCATCATAAAACCTGGGTCCAGATCTCGGAGAAAAACAAGCCGTGGAAGACGATGAAGAAAGATTCAAGAAACTACTCTTCCTCGCATAAGAAAGAGGTCTAGAAAAGAAAGTATAATTATTCTGGTGATGGTTCCCAGAGAACCCTGCTTCCATATCAGCTAAAGAAGCCAACCCATCATCCTCTTCAATGAAACAAGGCCGTCTTGAAACCACAGTATCCATTTCGGTAAATTGTATTGAAGTTCTGCAAATGCAAGACGGTTTAGGTTAGAGAGAGGGAGAGAGGGAGAGAGCCTTTGAGTGTGAAGAGAAGAGAAGAGTTGATGTTTATAAAGATGGGTTGGTACCGGAATGACAGGTTTTTATAGCAAAACCCCTAGCTCTAAACAACGGCAGGTTTTAAAGAATCCGTGCGACTAAATCTATGGCTTTCATTACCTGCATCTCCAAGTTCTAAGAATATTAGTTAGAAACTATAAACCTATTTGACATCCATTTTCTCTCAATCTACAAAAATGCCATCATGGGAGATGATGGAGAAATGTGTGTAACTAAAGGGAATGGTAGTTTTGTGGTTTGTAGGGAATGTTGATGGTAAAATGGGAATATTTTGCGCTAGTATTTGAGACTTGAAAAAGCCCCACTCGGTACTCGCGACCTAACGGCACATGACGTTAATGTTATTGAACCGACCCCACGCTCATTTATTGCGCGTTAACGTAACGACTCCACCGGCCTGGCTAGTCACGTTAATTCTTCTCATATTTTGAAAGTGGTAAGGACTAAGGACACTGGAGACTTTAGAGAGATTATTCTATTGTGGTGGGTCAAAGCAAGAGACTTTCACCTTGTGTTTCCACCAGAAGGTATGGTGATTTTTCAAAATCAGAAAATGAAAATAACAATATTAATATTATTAGTTAAAACATTAATAAAGGTTAGAAGGGTCTGATTTCATTTTTCTAAGATTAAGATATCGCTTCAAATTAAATTCATTTGTTTTCTAATCAATCTCTTCTATTGAAGCGACATGTTCATTTTAATCGATTTTGTGGGGGAAAATGAAATAAATCTGAAATTAAAAAGCTTAATGATACAAGACCCCTTTTATGAATGGTCAATGTTATGTGAGTGGGGGCATGAGGAGCTTTAGAGGTCAGGAACTAAATATCATAAACATCATTTAAGCGCCACGCGCCGTAAATAGAGTGAGAGTGGAATGAGGAGAGGAGCTCAACCAAACAGTACGTTGTACTACAGAATACTCTGAAAAACCCATGGTTTCACTCGCCCCCACCACCTTCCCCTTTACTCAAACTCTTTGACGTCACCGTTTACACTTTTTTCTCTCTTACTTTTGTCCTTTTCCCCCACTTCTCAACTTCGCGGGACCCACTCTACCAAAAGCCCATCACTCGTGGGCCCCATTCCTCCCCCATACTTTTTCATCATGATGTATGATGTGCCCCTCTTTTTACTAGTCTCATCCGACGCTTCTCAATTTTTTTTTTTTTTATTACAAATAACAATTAATTGTTTTTTATTTTAATTTAGATATTTTTTTTTCCAAAGAAGGTGAAGTATTTTTATGAGCTCATGTTACGAGGTTTTTGTTTCTCCAACCACGGCCTCTGCCCTTGGGTCACGGGCAGCCCGTCATTGCACACTCGCAAGCTTATTCTCTCTACACGTGTGTTGTTGTGCTTGGTGCCAACGCATCGCTTAACTCTATATATTGGTGACACGTGAAAGGTTTATGACAAAAGTTTATTCGTATTTAAGTCCTCATAGGTAATTATAAACACGGTAACCGATGATCCCGTTCAATGCCGGTGTAGTTTGTCTCCAGAGTTCTTTAAAGTTTTTGGATGGCTGAGATTGCAAGAAAGAATTTATTACCCGATACTTCTAGAACCAACTCATTTGTTAAACCAACAAATATCTTGAACCGGCGAGAATAAAATATACTAGAGTATAAAAAATGAGTAATACTAAGTTTATATTATTTTTATATATTATATAATAAAAGATGATTCGATAAAAGTTTATTTTTAATTTAAAATTAATCATCTTTTAATATATAATGATATGTAAAAATGATATAAACCTAATATTATTGATAAAAAAATTTGATTGAATATTTTTGGATACTTTTATATTTTTTTTAACTTTTTTTTTAATTTTTTGAATGTAAAAATTGAAAATATGTTCAATATATCTATATAAAAATAATTTTAAAATATGAAAATGAAAGATATTGATATAGTTATCTGAAAATACAAAAATAAAAATATGAAATTTATCACCTATATAATTAATAAAAAAAATTCAAATTACGATTTGTTTGATTGTTGTCAAGAGCTTGCCTCAAATAGAAAATAAATTTATTCTTAATAAAATTATTGGTTTAAAACTGAAATTTTTGCTTTATGATAAAGGTTAAATAATACAAAGAGAAGTAGAGAAAATTTGACTTTTTACTTGAATTGCTCCTAAATTCTTTGTTCTGTGGAAATAAAAACAGCCATGTCTTTATTTTTAATATATATATATATAGTAATTAATAGAGTAAATGACTTTTTCCCACTCGAGGTTTGCTTTAATAACACTTTCGCACCAAAAAAGTTTCAAAATACAAATTTATTACCCAAAGTTTATATCCAGCAATCATCGATCGATTTCGGTATCGTTACGATCCCACACCATCAGCATTCTCTTCCTCGATCATTACTCATTAAAACCCTTCAAACCTTACTCCTATCGATCCTGACAATCACCATCAATTGAACAATTTGTTGAAGACACATCCGCTTCTCTCAAGTCCAATTCTGACCACCAAAATCCAACTTATCACCACCAAAAGACTCACCTGAATACCCTCTTCAAAATTTCCAACAGTCTGGATCAAGTTTGCTATTTGTTCACCACCAAATTGGAAATTGTATTTTGGTTAGTAAACAAAATATAAATTTTGCGTAGTAAAACGGTATTTTGAAACTTTTTGGGTGGGGAATTGTGAGTAAGGCAAACCTTGGGTGGGAAAAAGTTATTTGCTCTAATTAATATATGCAATAATACTATCTTTATGACATTTTTCTACACCATTCTCTTACATTACACTTACATTTAATTAAAATATTATTTTTCAAAAAAAATATTTTTTTAATTGAATGTAAGTGTGATGTAAGAGAATTGTGTAAGGATGTAGTGTAAATATAATATTACTCTAATCAATAATACTAGAGTTACACCACATTCTCACATCATTCTCTCACATCACACCCACATTAAATTAAAATATATTTTTTTAAATAATATTTTAATTGAATATGAGTGTGATGTGAGAAAATGATGTAAGAATGTGATGTAAATGTAATATTCTTCTACTCTAATATATGATATTTGAATAAATATATTTACAAAATAATATTTTAATTAAATATAAGTATGATGTGAAAAAATAATGTAAAAATATAATATAAATATAGTATTCTTTTACTCTTATCCCATCATGGTGGATTCCTGGGCATACTCATTAAATGGGTAAATGGTCCAAATAGTAATTAAAGATGTGATTAATAATATCTGTTTGTCTTTGTCACAATCTAGCTGTTTCCATTTACCAAGTCCAAGTAAAGTATTGATTGTTATTGCACAATGCTCACATGGAAAAGAATTATGTGCAATTGAGGGGATTGATTTATTTTAAATACAAGAAATATCCTAAAGTGGGATTTGATTCTCATGAAATAATTATGGTTTAAGAGACAACCTTTTTTTTTTTTTTTTTAAATCCAAAACTCTAAAATAAGTTTAAGTCTTTTTCTCAGACAACTTGAACAACATGCATGCACTCAAAGTGAATAGCATTTTTAATATTAAAAGTACATTCAAATCTTAATTATTGATTCAAAACAACATTGGTTCATCTAACACATCAATTCTGATATTTTCAATTAATATTTAATAATATAAAGTATGCTTTTTAATGTTTACAACCGATAATCAACCATAGAAATCTATCTAATAAAATGAACATAAAACGTAATAAAGAAATTATTTTGATAATTAAAATGAAGTTTTTACCACGTTACACATAATTCTAGACGGATCCCAAGATAGTTTAAAATTTTAATAATGTTAAAGTTACATCATATTCTCACATCATATTCATATTCAATTAAAATATTATTTAAAATATAATAATATTTTAATTAAATATAAGTGTGATGTAAGAAAATGATGTAAAAATATTGTATAAATATAATATTATCCTTCAAATTTAGCATATAATAAAATACTCAAAGCAATAGTCCAATTCAATCAAGAAACTTGGAACATAATAATTTAGATTAACTTTATTGGGTGGGTGGTTTGAATTTTCTAGGGAAAATTAATTAAGAGTAAATAATTGTGTAGTGCCAAATTTTTCGTCACCCATCAAGCTTGATGGAGACATTACACATTAGAAAAATTGCAAAAACTTTTTATTATAGTCTTCCGCTCCGCCAGTGGAATTGGAATGGACCACAGGATTTTTATTATGGGCTGTCATGCAATTGGGGCATATAAATATACGACAAACACGCAACAGATTTTTATTTAATTTTTAATTTTTAATTTTGCCGTGTACTTTTTAAGGTTTCTTTTTGGACAATTACAAAAAATTAAAAAAAAAAAAATATCCCGCACACAAAGGCTCTATCACACTAACCACTTATCTTATGTTTAGATGACAATATTTTAGTTGAATTATTCAAAAAGTCTTGTATTAGAGTCCTATAATTATTTATTATATTTGTGACTTGTCTTGAATTATTTGTATTTTATAGGAGTTTTATTATTTATTCTACTTGAAACATATGTTTGAATATTTCAATTTGGCTCTAATTACTGAATTTCTTTGTCGTTTTATTTATAATTTATAGATCATTTAACCCAAATTAATTTTTCATGTATATAGATATGATTTAATGTGTTTAAATTAATAACTTATGATAAAAGAATGGCATTTTGTTAATTTGTTAATAGTATACGATAAAGGTTTATTTTATTTATACCATTATGTGATCGATCATTATTAACTTCATCTACTTCATTAAAAAAGTATTAAAAACACCGATGTTTGTTAGTGATGTGTTAGGGTTCCATCAAAATTTAAATTCAAAAGTCTAGTTTACCCCTATAATTACTTAACAACTTAAAACCATTTCTCAAATCCTTCAGACAGACGCAGATATCTAAATCCACAAAATCAACCTTAAACTTACAATTATAATTTTTACGGTTACACATTTACATAAGAAATTTAAACAAACATTTAATAAAAAATATTTCAAACTAAAAAATGAATTTGGTAAAGATAAATAAATTTAATAAATTAGGTAAAGATATATTTTTATTTAAATCAATTTTTTTGAAGTCAAATGTTTTTTTGAAATTTATATTATGAGATAAACAAAGATAGAGGTGTCAGTAGGTCGTGTCATGCCTAAATTTTCATGGTCTGTCGTGCCGTGGGTCGTGTCGTGTCAAGGCCCACGGTAATTCGTGTCCTGTCGGTCCACGAAATTTGAAGGCCTATGGCACAACCCGCTATATATCGTGTTGTGCCGTGGGCCTTCCTTCAATTTTAATATATTTTA
>WYDK02000041.1:3287003-3306481 GCA_009867345.2 Toxicodendron radicans | reverse complement strand
CCAAACCAAAATATCAAAAGCACAAAATCATTAATGTATACCAAATAAATTATAGACACTAATTAAAGTATAAATAAAAAAAATAAAAAATTTACTTGTTAGCAATGATCGTTACTGATCGATTGCATAAACCTTGTGTAATTGAGCTTGTGATTGACTTGTCAGTTTATCATTTGGTCAAGCTAGATTGCTCAGCATTACGTGGCATTGACACCATGTGACAGACAACGTTGCTAATATATTTGTCTTAAATTAGGTCATATTAGATTTTGTATACAACCACCACTCCTTCGTTGAAGGGTGTATTATTTTGAAGATGTGATGGTGATGTATATTGTTGAAAAAATGGTGTAGAATTTAGAATAAAGAAAGAGAAGTAGAAACGAAGTTGAAGGTGGAGAGAAAATGTATACACATTTCAAGTAGCGTTAAAATTGGTTTCCTTTGTCTTTTCTTAATTTATATTATACTGTATTTATTTGTTAATTTGATCTTTCTATCTTTAAAATTTAGGAGAACTGGGTTGGGTTGTCAGTATCTGATTATGTTGGACTTTAAGGAAGCACAATTGGTGAAATTTATAGCCTCCCTAGTCCCTAGATAATTATTTTAAGGCATTGTTGACTAATTACCAACCACATGGCCACAGGTTGAGTCCATACCTCAAACGAAGAGCCAAATCCAAATTGAATTATGAGCAATCCTTAATATTATATAAAAGAAATTTTAAATTGAATATTTTATTAATATGTTTACTAGTTACTTACTACTAAGAGAACTTTTTCTTTAAATAAAAATTTTTGGATTTGGAAAGTTTAATCTAAGGGCTCCATAAACTTAACTTTTTTCATGTCATGTCAAAAGTCTTTAAAATAAATGATTATAAAATTAATGTCATCAATTTAAGTTATAATATTATCAACTGTTAGATTTATGTTTTAAAATTTGAATAGGATGGTTTGATTTCTAATCTTGTCTGTTGAATGGTTAAATGAGTTTTAGATATTAGATCAGATATATCTGTGATTGAATCGATAGGAATATTGTTGAACTATTATTTAACTGACGGATCAGAGAACCGACGTCACGTTATCTTAAATCTTAAAATTTTATTACGTCATACTAACATAATAACGTTAGCATAACATTTAGATTGGATCACTCGACTTGAAAACCAACTTTTTGACCGAGTGAAGATACGATCCAAATATAAAATCATTAGAGCTAATGTTTGAGGAATATCAAACATATTAAATCTACAAATCCAAAGGTGATAAAAGCATTGAATATTATTTGATTACATGGGCACGGTGACATCACATAGACCATAGAATACTTTTCCTCCACATAAAATAAAAAGTGTTATCACGTTTTGAATTTCGCATAAAAATCAAAAGTCTTTAATACCCTTAATCCCACTTTTGTGGATAATTTTATTTTCATCACCTGTGAAATGTGTTTATAAATTATATCCTCTTTCTATGGCCATCGTTAACGCTACACTACTGGATCTATCAATACCCTGCTTTTCCTATCACCATCTACCACGTCTCATTTAACTTAAATGGTCCCACACCACTCCTACGGCCAAATTACAATTTTATCCCTTATATTTAACTTTAACTACTTCTGGAATTTTTGTCCCTGTACTCGTTTACTTGCACACTCGTTTACCTGTAGTGTAGCCGACGTTACACCGTCTAACACGTGCATGCGTAATCGCCAGTATTATCCGGTGATCTGACGGCCCACAACTAGCGAAAAGGATATGTCTTCATATTTTATGATATACATAAAATATGAGATATTTTATTAAAGAAATTTTCAGTTACATTTAAGCATTTTACATTATGAGAAATAAAATATAATTGAATAATAATATTCACCAACTTTAGATGAAATTTGTTAGGTGTATTTATCATTCCAGAATGGGTTTCCACTTTCCAAATATGATCTACAGTGATAGTTTATAATAAATGTATAAATAAAATAAATAGAAATATCCTTTGATTTGATGGTC
Organism: Toxicodendron radicans; assembly: GCA_009867345.2. Taxonomy (NCBI): domain Eukaryota; kingdom Viridiplantae; phylum Streptophyta; class Magnoliopsida; order Sapindales; family Anacardiaceae; genus Toxicodendron; species Toxicodendron radicans. The sequence goes on along the minus strand of WYDK02000041.1, from coordinate 3,304,461 downwards.
TACCATGATGGCTATTTGCTGAATCACCAAGTGGGTGTCTTTTCAATTTCATTAATGAATGGTTTGAATTACATCTGTTAAGTTTCATATTATATGTTAATTACTTTTCAAATTAATCGGCAATATGGAATGGTCAATTTAAAGATGCAGCTGTTTGGTTTTACTGTTTTAATCAATTTTAGTCTTTGTCAATATCAATAATTGGAGTCATATCTATAACTAAACTTCAATCTCACAATATACTTTTTTCACACAAACACGTTTATTTATTTTTATGGAATCTTATGACGACTATAGAGGGAAATCTCGTCATATCAACTCCATAAAGACTTATCTGATATAATTTTTGTTTGTTTCCTCTGATTCACAGTTAATTTGTACTGCTCATCAATATAGGTATATCAATGGGAAAAACACAAGTTCACATGCTTTTACTATTCCTTTAAATACAAGGGGTTTATTTGCAAATATATGAAATCACAAGGACTTGCAAATAATCTAATGATACTAAACATTTTCAAGAGTAGCAAAAATCTGCATGAGATTTTTTTGGGAATGACAAAAAATAAATATAAATATTTATAAAATTGTCCTTTTGTAGTTTATTATAATCCTCAAAAGTCAAAACTTAATAATAGGGGAATTTTTGTTATTTTAGAAACCTTGAGAGGATTTTGTTATATAATGAAACTTTAGGGGATTAACGTTATTAACTCTTTAATAAGAGGTAAAACCAATATATATATATATATATATATATAATATATGAAACCGCTTTCAGACGATTCAGCAAGGGGTAGAGAGAGATGAAATGAAATAGACAGAGAAAGCCGTCACCGTTTGTAGTTCGCACTAACCCAATCCAAATTCACCAACCAACTAACAAGCCATGTGTGCATCTCCCGTTCTCATTCTCTGACTTTTTGATTCTTCTTTTTGTTTTGTTTATTCCTTCTTTTCTTCTTCTTCTTCTTATTTATTAACTCACTCTAATTTCTCTCAGTAACATAAACATACCTTTCCTGTGACGAGCAAGCACAACATCATGGCGGAATCGATTGAGTTACCGAGTCGGCTCGGAATCCTTCCTTTTAGGAACAAAGTCCTCTTACCTGGCGCCATTATTCGAATTCGTTGCACCTCACCCAGCAGGTTTTGTTCATCTCCTTCTCTGCTCATTTTATTTGTTTGACTTTCATTTTTTGTTTGGTTTAACATTTTTTTCTCCCAGTTGATTGTCTTTTTTTGACGTGAATTCGTGTATTATATTCGTTTTGATGGCTTCGTGAGCAAATTTGCATTGCTCTTATGAGTTATATGTTTAGAAAGTAATCTTGGTGGTATGCTGTGTACTTTCGTCTGATTGATCATATTTCATGTTTCCAAATTTGAAATTGAGGAAAATAATCTGTCGGTTAATGTAGTGTGAAATTAGTGGAGCAAGAACTTTGGCAGAGAGAAGAGAAGGGGTTGATTGGCATACTGCCAGTCCGAGATGCTGCCGAAACTACTGCAGTGGGCCCAACACTATCTCAAGGTGATTTAGTTTGCGTAGTGCGTATTTGATGGAATCCCTGAATGAAAGGGAACAATTATTTACTTGGCTAATTTTGTAGGAGTTGGAAGTGATTCTGGAGATAGAGTGTCGAAGATTCAAGTTGGCGCATCAGATGGTCACAAGGTTGACGGGAAAAATCAGCAGGAAGTTATTCATTGGCACAATAGGTATATTTTGATTGAGCTCAAGTTATGTTGTCTTTTGGAGAATGTTTTGATTATAGTTCTATAATAACAATTTTAGGACTGCCACTGATTTTGGTATTGATTTCTGTTCTGGTGACCTATTTTATGTATACTGTTTCTTTGGGTCTTTTTGGAAGATAGTATTGGATTCACTTTGATGGACTATATATGGTTTTCTATTGTTCAGGGGAGTTGCAGCTCGTGCCTTACATCTTTCAAGAGGAGTGGAGAAACCAAGTGGGAGGGTGACATACATTGTTGTGCTTGAAGGCTTGTGCCGGTTCAGTGTCCAGGAACTTAGCACAAGAGGAACTTATTATACTGCTCATATATCTTCGCTTGAAATGACAAAGATAGGTATGCTTCCAGTTGCATTCTTTTGTTTCGAATATCGTGAATTGGATATGGTTGGTTAAGGGATTTGTAATTGATTTAAAATTGAGCATTTAAACTTTTACATGGCTCTCTTAATTTCTTCTCCCAGCTTTATCAAGAAATTATGGTGTTCCAATGGCAAGTTGTGATCATGGTTGCATTCTATTGAGGGATGTCTATCCAGCATCTCTATATTCGAACCTGTCAGTCTGTCTGATATTGGTCCATGTAATATAGTTCTAGCCCTGTTTACGACCTCTTGCCAACTTGGCTATTGGAGATCCTAACATGAAATATTGAGTAACAGGATTGACGTAGGAAATTAAGCAGAGAATAAAGGAAGAAGAAAGAGTAGAAATTAGAAATAACGAGAGAATAGAAACTAGAGAAGAAAGAAGAGCGGGGGACATCGGTAGAGAAAAGAGAGAGATATGCTCTGCTTACAGAAAAGCACAACCCCAAAAGTGGCAATAAAGAAACTATTCCTTCTCAAATATGTATCATAACTTCTACTCAAATAAGTAACATAAGAAAACTAAACTTAAGTAAAAATAATCTTATTAATAAGAAAGATAAATGAAAAAAAAAAAAAAACTCACACTAGTAATAGTATAATTAAAATGTTTACCTTAAGAAAAAAGATATGTTGCAGCTCTAGGAGTCTTGTCTGATCAAAGATGAAAATTACGTGTATGTAATGTTGGTTCTATGGGAAGAACCTTTTATGTTTGGAATATGTTGTCAGCAAAGCTTTAGGAGGGAACCCTATGTTTTCTTGGCAAATTTTCAGTGCATAGACACATACATCATGAAACGTATCTTATTTGCAGTTTATTCTATGGACTATTGCTGATGCAGCTGTCTGTTTTTAGAATTTTTGATATGAAGATAACTTACGAGCTCGTTATCCTCATATTTGAATGTGCTAAGTAACTTCTGCTTTTAAATCTTAATTAGAGATGGAGCAAGTAGAGCAAGATCCGGATTTCATAGCTTTGTCTCGACAGTTCAAAGCAACTGCCATGGAGCTTATTTCAATTCTCGAGCAGGTGAGACTTGTTTCACTATATTCTATTCTTTAAATCTTCATAGATTGGATGAATACGCTCACAAGTGTCTGTTTGGATTATAGAAAACTAGGGTGCAACATTTTCCATAACATCATTATTTCCTTTCCTCGTCTGATATTGTCCAAGATCAAAATTTCCACATTTAGTACCTTTTCAGAGCTGCTACTTGCAGATTAGGGATTTATTTTTTTGCTAGGCTGTAATCTGTATGTAATATATGTGTTAGTCGTTTATTTTCTTTATTTGCTTAAGCATCTAAGGCTTCTACGAATACAATTTTCTCTTTTTATATGTTCTGATTACTGGAATTAGTAATAGTATCAAATTTCTTTTAGGCTTGTTCACTTCTCTTGAATTTCAATGATTTTGTTGCCAACCATTATTGTTTATACACTTTTAAGAAGTGGGACTTCACTCATTTATTCAGGAGAGTGTTATACTTTCATTTAGTGCACTTTCTTGTTTGACTGAGGCCCGGGTTTGTAAAGATGGAGGTTGATTTCGAGCAAATGGAGTATTCTCTGGTGTAAAACTTGCCACCAAGAAAATAAAAGATATCATGGAACAACTCTTCCTCATTGGAGAGCATAAAAAAGATCTAAGATAACAGCCTATACATGTATATATATTCTATAATGGTACTTGAAAGTAATTTAATTATAGATTTGTTGTTTCTTATGTAAGAAAAAAAAAAGGAATTTAACCATAAAAAAATTTGAATTTTAGTTCTTTTTGGGGTCATGAGGTTTAGTGCCCATTGTTGGAGATGTTGGAAGCTTTCTAAGTGCATCATTGGTTAGATAGATAGAGATAGTCTGAAGAGCTTAGATTAGTTGAAGAATATCCCATGGGGTTATGTAAACATAAAATGTACAGGCATCTTTTAGAGCTAGCTATTATCATGTTCTCTCTTAATCAAGAACTTAAGTTTTCACTTCCGTTCGCAGAAACAAAAAACGAGTGGGAGGACAAAAGTTCTTTTGGAAACAGTTCCAATTCACAAATTGGCAGATATTTTTGTTGCTAGCTTCGAGATAAGCTTTGAAGAGCAGCTATTGATGTTGGATTCAGTCGACCTCAAAGTGAGGCTTTCAAAAGCTACTGAGTTAGTTGACAGGCATTTACAGGTATTTTATCAATTTACTGTTGGTTTAAATCCAATCAATTGATCTTGCCTTTATGTAGTCATCTTAATGTTAAAATTTTGACAGTCAATACGTGTAGCTGAGAAGATCACGCAAAAGGTTGAGGGACAGTTGTCAAAATCACAGAAAGAGTTTCTGTTACGCCAGCAGGTTAGCATTTTCACCTCAGCTATTGATATTGGCAAGTTTAAATCTGGTTGTTACAGATTTGTAAAAAGATGGGTTGTTTATTTTCAAAATCATAGAGGGAGTTTCTTTTGTTTCAGCAGGTTTGCATTCTTGCATCAACTAAAAATTTTTGCGGGACTTAAAGTACAGCAGCTAGGCTTGTGAAGAAGGCTTAATTGCTTATCATATATAGGCTGATTTTTGTAGGGCGTCTAGGCTGCAACCTATCAGTTAGAATTAATCTTTTGGCAATAAAAGCTCATAGTATGAGATTTTAGATATTAAGATAAGTGAGTGTCAAAAGGGCATTAAAATGAAATTAAATTCTTGGAAGTTGGAGTTAGCAGGTAGCACCATATTTTTTTTTTTCTTTTTTGGAATAAGAGACTATAGAATTTATTGTTAGCAGATTTATGAACGCTCCTACAAGTTCCTCTTGAAGTAATTTAACCAAAATTCCTTTTTCTGCTTTTCTGAATTAAAATGTTAATAAAAGGCCACTTGATTTCAAAATTTGCAAGATTGGTTACTGCCTTTTAATATTGAGTTTGTGAAACATCGACTTGCATTAAGCAAACAGAATGAGCATAGAAATGTCTTTAAATTTCTGTTCTTTCAACCGGACCTTTTTGCCTTATACTTAGACATTTCAGCATTTATCCATGATGAGTATCTTTTTTTTTTTTTTTTTTTTTTTTTCCCTTCTCTCTTAATTAGTGGAAATTGAATGGTTGATTTTTTGAGTCCTATTGATACAATTTATTTATTGGTATTTTTGTGCTTTACACTTACCTCTTGTTATTTGAGTTGTCATTGCCATGACAGGGTCAAAACGTTCATTTTATGATTTATTTGGGGATCCTCTTTGAGATAATCAAAATTGAATAAATATATTTTTTTCTTCAGAATTGCATAATGCTCAAGTCTATCTTATTGTATATAAAACATGAATGTCGGTTATCTGGTTATGGGTATAATGGTAAATTGCTGTTCAGGTGAATTGTTATCTTGTCTTTTTTACCTTTATCTGTCAAAGTTAAGCCTCTTTTGGCCTACTCACTTAAAAAATCTATCCAGATGAGGGCCATTAAAGAGGAGCTTGGTGACAATGATGATGATGAGGATGATTTGGTTGCTCTGGAAAGAAAGATGCAAAGTGCAGGAATGCCTTCAAATGTCTGGAAGCATGTACAGAGGGAGTTAAGGTATGATATCTTTAGGAGGATAGTGATGAATACTAACAATCATACATGGGTGGATCATTTTAATAATACCGAACAGCATGAAATGGATATTTGGAAAAATATTTAGGGGGTGGTTGCTGCTAAATATGATATTTTTGATGGAAAATGTCATTAAATGCTACAAAAAATAGATTGAGCTGTGAAATATCTAAACTTCATCAACAATACCTTGGGCCTTACGGTGAAAACATTGTCTTTGAGAAAATTTTGCTTCCTCGTTCTTTGTCAAAGTTCAACTTTGCATCTCTTTGTCCTATTGCTTTGATCAAGTGCATGATTCTTGTTCTATATATTCTGTAACTGTGCCGGCAAACTTCCAATTCATTTTTCTGGCAATTTTTTATTTTTTATTTTTTATCAATTTCAGGAGGCTTAAGAAAATGCAACCACAGCAACCCGGATATAATAGTTCACGAGTATACCTGGAACTTCTTGCTGATTTGCCATGGCAGAAGGCCAGTGAAGAGCTTGAATTGGACCTAAAATCTGCAAAAGAACGTCTTGACAGTGATCATTACGGTTTAACCAGGGTAAAGCAGCGGATTATTGAATATCTGGCTGTGCGCAAGGTTGTCCAATTATCTAGTTCTTGTTGGTATAAATGTCTTTCATGATTTTGGTTTTCAAACTGGTCTTAATTTGGATTAATTATTTGTAATGCAGCTTAAACCAGATGCAAGAGGGCCAGTGTTGTGTTTTGTTGGCCCACCAGGTGTTGGGAAAACATCTTTGGCATCATCAATTGCTTCAGCTTTGGGCAGAAAATTTGTACGTATATCTCTTGGTGGCGTGAAGGATGAAGCTGATATAAGAGGGCACAGGAGGACATACATCGGAAGCATGCCAGGGCGTCTTATTGATGGATTGAAGGTAAAATATGTTGTATACTTTGCTTCTTATAAATTGTTAAACAATCATATTTCTGTCTAAATCTTTTTCTCGAATCTGAAATCGCACAGAAATATTAAAACACACATAAAACTGTACATAGTCTAGACTGAAGAAGTCCCAATCTGGATTCATTCTTGTTCATTGCAAAATCTGTCTAATGTTGGAGATGCAAATCATTATAGAACCTTCATAAATAAGAAATATGTGTTTAATCTACTATTTTTGACACCTTCAAGTGCATGCAAACAAGTACACTCGACACATACAGAGACATGTATATAGAGCTGTATGACTGGTATATGGATTGCTAATAGCGCACTAGGGTGTATTGGATGTGAACACCCGTGTTACCCGTTTGCAATATCATGCATGCAAATAGCAGTACCCTTTATTAACTCATGGTGGCTTAAATTGGAATGAATTAGATAGTGTATGCGAAAGTCTTTGTCTGGGTTTGATAGTTGCTCAGTTTTCTAAATTTGCCAATTGTTTGTATGTCACTATGTCAGCTCACAATAACTAAAAATATTACTTAATGAAGAAATTGTGAGGAAGAGAAAGAGAGAAATTTTGAAATGAATTCTGTTTTGTGTATTTCATGACTGATTATTCCCTTATATATAGCCTATAAGAGATCACTTAAATGCCCCAAAATATGTAGGGAATCAAGAGATCCCCATAATCATGGGATTGATTTCCATAATCATGTGATTGATTTCAATCAATTTCAATCACTATTAAAAATAAAAGATTTCAGTCAAATACAAAAAAATATCATATATTCCAACACTTAATTACCTTTGTGGGGGTATTGGTGTTGGTCTTGATGTTTTAATGTGGGTGAGTAGACATGATATGTGTCTAGTTGACAGGATTCTGATGCGAACTCATCTAATATTTTACACAATTGGGCTGGGTAGTGGGTCTTATTGGGCTTGGGTAGAACTCTCCTTAGAAAACCGGCTTGCTAAGGGAGGGTGTCAAAGCCCTTATAACTCACTTGTCAAACCATTTCCCTTTTAATGTGGGATTCCTAACATTTCCTCCCGCTTCAAGACCCAATGTTGGCCCACTCTGGACGGCTTCACTTTGGGTGACCTACTCTCCAAGGTCGCTCCTTCCTAGATAGCCATTTCTACGTTGGCCTACTCTGGACGACTTCACTTTGGGTGGCCTACTCTCTTAGGTCGCCCCTTACCAGGTAGCCCTTTCCTAAGTCGCCCCTTCCGAATGGTGGCTTCACTTTGAGTGGCCTACTCTCCTCGGTCGCCCCTTCCTAAGTAGCCCTTTTCCAGGTCGTCCCTTCTGGAACGTGGGATCAGGCGGGGTTTGGCTTTGATACCATTGATGCGAATCCATCTAATATTTTACACAATTGGGCTGTGTAGTGGGTCTTATTGGGCTTGGGTAGAACTCTCCTTAGAAAACCGACTTGCTAAGGGAGGGTGTCCAAGCCCTTATAACTCACTTGCCTAATCATTTCCCTTTCAATGTGGGATTCCTAATAGATTCCCTTATACAATGGTTCTTTAATTGTGGAATGACAATATTTCGGTGTAATTCAAATATCTTCTTTGACTCTCTCACTGTCTGTTTCATTCCTGTGTGTGTATTTTGAGGGGTGAGAAGACTAAAGTGTTCATGTGCATTTTGTTTTCAGAGAGTAGGCGTCTGCAATCCAGTCATGCTGCTGGATGAGATTGATAAAACTGGTTCTGATGTACGTGGGGATCCTGCTTCTGCTCTGCTGGAGGTTCTTGACCCCGAACAGAATATAACATTCAATGATCAGTATCCTTTTCCTGTGGGATTTCTTTCAGTAATTATTGGTTTTGGATAAAATGAGTATTTTGTAAGTCACTTACCTATTTTTACCCTGTTTTAACATCTTTAGATGTTATAAAATATGCATACTTTTGGGGTGAATTTGTTTATTGGACAAGGGTCGAACTTCTGAGATGGTATATATGTATATTCTGCAATGGTGACCTTGTATGACTAGGTTACTCATTTGGTGTTTATGTAAATTATTAACTCTCATCACTCTGACAATTTCGTCATTGGAAGTATAGCAAGAGCTATTCCTTAACTGAAGATCTTTAGCTATTTGAATGTTCCATTTGACCTTTCAAAGGTAATTTTTGTGGCAACTGCAAATAGGGCACAGCCCATTCCTCCTCCACTGTTGGACAGGATGGAAGTCATTGAACTGCCTGGATATACACCTGAAGAAAAACTTAGAATTGCCATGCGACATTTGATTCCACGAGTGCTGGAGCAGCATGGGTTGAGCTCTGAATTCCTCGAGATTCCTGAGGTAGTAAATTTATTTCAAAGACGATTTCACTAACTTTAGAATTGGTATTGAGTGATCAAAGAATAATCATAAACTTTATCTTTGCTGCATTTCAAAGAGTTGAAGAAGCAGGCTTGCTTTATCATAACTAAAAGTGATACGGTAAATAATAGTTTGTTTTGTTAGTCATTTTGTTGAAGTACTTACACTCAACCTTCTCCTTCATTAAAATTTTCCTCTTGGAAGTGTTTATTTTTTTTTATAAGAAAATAGAGAAATCTGGTATGTACTTCAATATCAGTTGTTGGAAACTGTTGGTCGATACTTCAATATAGCGCGATGTATCTGATCTGTGAAAAAGTAGTTTCATGCCTTGCCCTAGGATTGAATATCTCCCTTGTGTTCAATTTCCAGTTTTGATGACAACTGTATCCTATTAGTATTTCTCGTTGTTCAGGGATCACTAATTGAAAAGGGTTAAGCATCAGTTTTACAGGAATCTGTGTCCTTAGTGCTTTTTTTGTTTGTGGTAGGCTATGGTTAAACTTCTGATTGAGAGGTACACTAGGGAGGCTGGTGTCCGGAATCTGGAGAGGAACTTGGCTGCCTTGGCTCGTGCAGCGGCAGTTAGAGTTGCAGAGAATGAAAAAGCTGTTCCAGTGAGTAAGGATGTGCACCAGCTTACTGCGGCATTGTTGGACAACAGGCTTGCTGATGGAGCTGAAGTAGAGATGGAAGTCATTCCAATGGGTGTAAACAATCATGAGATATCCAACACATTCAGGATTGCCTCACCTTTGGTCGTGGATGAGGCTATGCTAGAAAAAATACTTGGGGTAATAATTCTTCAATATGTCTTTTGAATTTCCTGTCGGTGTGCTTAGTTTTTGACCTGGCGTGCTTTATTTTTACTGCAGCTTTGTTTGATTTAGGATGTTTTTCTTATCTGCTCAGCAATTAGAATTTGTATGGGTGTGTTAAGTCAGTGTTGATAGGAGTGCATCATGAAGCACTTACATTTTAGGGCTTTGAGGGACTATATTTTTTATAAAAATTGTCGAAGCTAAAAAACTATTAAATGCACAGTTGGCTTATCATCTAATTGTTTACTTGACATAGATGTGTAGTATCTAGAAAGCTGGTTTATAAGCACAAGCTCCTCATATATGATTTTCTCCTGAACTAAACATGCTTTATACAAACATAACGCCTTGGTTTTCTCATTTTTTAGTTGTAGATTGAGTTTTCATTATGCTTAATAGCTCTGAGGACTGAGAACTTTTATTGTTGTACTGTAAGCAGCCTCCAAGGTTTGATGATAGAGAAACTGCAGAACGAGTTGCAAGTCCTGGAGTATCTGTTGGGCTAGTCTGGACAACTTTTGGTGGAGAGGTACAGTTTGTGGAGGCTACTGCAATGGTGGGAAAGGGTGATTTACATCTTACTGGACAGCTTGGTGATGTCATCAAAGAATCGGCACAACTAGCTCTGACATGGGTAATAAATTTTTCTAGACTAACTGAATTTTAGGTTTCACCTCTTTGTCATGATATAACCATTTCTGATGGTGCCTTTGCCTTTAATTTATAGGTGAGAGCTAGGGCAACAAATCTTCAGCTGGTAGCCGAGAAGGAAATTAATCTCCTTGATGGGCGGGATATTCATATACATTTTCCTGCTGGAGCTGTACCCAAAGATGGGCCCTCTGCTGGTGTGACTCTGGTAACAGCTCTGGTTTCACTGTTTAGTCAGAGAAGAGTGAGAGCAGATACGGCAATGACTGGGGAGATGACTTTGAGGGGTCTTGTGCTACCTGTTGGTGGTGTCAAGGATAAGGTATGTTTTTCCACCTCGTAAGCTGGTGATGGTATTGATATCTAAGAAGAAAAGAATGTGGTTATGATGTGGTTCATTCTAATTGCTATCTTCATCAATATAACTTTTAGACGTGCAAATATGTTTCTTGGAGTTTTTATACAAGGAAACCAACAATTAAAATTTACTGCATAATCTGCTATCCATTTGGATGTAATAAAGAGGCTACTGAATGAGAGATTTCGATTGTAGTTGATTTTCAGTGCCTTGACTTATAAGCATGGTGGACAGATTGATTCCACAGTAACGATATAAGTTTTATATTCATGTGCCATGTGTGAGTTATCATGTTTGTGTTGGACATTGGTATTGGTCATTCTATAGGTTGTGTTTTCCATGTTATGAATGACTTTGTACAGTACAGGGATGCACAGCATTTTTTTTCACATTCTTTGGTAGTATCTTTATTTTTATCACAACCATCCAGGTAAGCAATGGGGGAGTAGAATTAATGAGATTATGTAGGTTTGTAACATCTTTAAGTAGTTTGTATTTTCTTTCAGATTTGAAATTGTGTGAGAAATTTGTTTATGATTCTTTGAAATCAAAATTTGATATTGAGTTTTATGGCACCTTTGTTTATAGGATGAGCTGTGCAGATAGTTGTCTATGGAGTTTTCTTACATGTGCATGTTTGGCTTAGCAGTCATTTTGCCAGCATGGCTTGTAGTATAAGTGATGTATGATTGGGATATTTATGGCTTCTAGTATAAGAGAAAGGGAAGATAGATGAAGATAAGAGAGAGAAATAGAGAGAAAAGATGAAAAGATAGAGATCAGAGAGGATTAAAGAGAAATAAAATAAAAGAGAAAGAGATAGAAAAGAATAAGAATAGAAGAAAAAGAATAGAGATTTGGAAGGAGAAGAACAAAAAAAGAATTAAGAAGAATAGAAATGAGAAGAGGGAGGGAGAAAAGAGAGAGAGATAATCAAGACCAAAATTCAATAGTTTTTTATTCATGTTCACTTAACAAAATAGGGATGTCTTAATAAGACCACTAGAAAACAGTTAGTTTATTTCGATACACTTTTATGTAAAAAAGGCTAAAGAATTATACAATTTTCAATGCATAGATATGCTAATTTTTTTTTGTTTTCTAGTAGCCTATTAAAATAAAGGAAATCACAGCCTATTTATAATGGCACAAAAGAAATTTTAGGCCAAGTATTATTCAAAAAGATAATCCTACTAAAGATAATCATATCGATTAAGACATTAAAGTAACATCGGGCTTGTCAGATGATAAAAGTATATATCAAAACTCATGATCCTAATAAAAATATAGCCGAAGTTTTTAAAGCCCCTTGGCTCTGCATCAATAAGCTTAGGCATATATGATCCATATGTGCATGTCTGATTATCGTGCATTTGCTACCATTGCTTTTGGTCTGCTTAGGTAATTGTATGATCATAATTGATGTTTATGGTTGTACACCATGTCCATGATAAATATTAGATATTTATAAATATCGATTTGAACTGTTCTGATTGAGAACGACCAGGACTGGACCCTGGAATTAAGCAGCAGAAGAGTGCAGTTTATATTAAGATAAAATAGCAATAATTTGATTATTCTATTTTTAAAACTGTTTTCTTAAATCTTTTATGTACAGGTATTGGCTGCTCATCGTTATGGTATCAAGAGGGTTATTCTGCCAGAGAGAAATATGAAGGACTTAGCTGAAGTGCCAGCAGCTGTGCTTGCCAGTCTGGAGGTAACTTTGATTTTATTGGTGGTTTTTTTTTTTTTTTTGGGTGCAAATGAACTAAAATTCAATCCCTTCTGCTGTTCTGGCCGGGACTGCAATATCCAATTATTTCATGTTATCAGCGTATATATATGATGCAGCAATGAATATAAACTTATGTCATTGGGCGCTGCCCAATGTTTTGCTCTAGTTCTGCATTTTAATTTCAGTTTTCTGGGAACCAGAAAAGGAAATCTATACAGTTGATTATGACCATCCTTTCTCCAAACCATGATAAAATAGAATATGATGACATACAAATTCGGTTAAAATGCGAATTTAATTTTTTTTTTTTAGTTCCAACATAACTCCTACTTGGATGGACTGCTTGATCTGGAGTTGTCTTGTATGCATGGGCTATATGTATACCGTCCGATGTTCAATATATAATTCTTTTTTACATGTCAGGAGTATCACTCAACCACAGTGTTTTTTCATGTTAACAGATTCTTCCGGCTAAGCGAATGGAAGATGTTTTAGAGCAGGCTTTTGAAGGTGGTTGCCCTTGGAGAGTAAGCTCAAAGTTATAAGAGACCCTCAAGGGAGTTCATCTATCTGACACCCCTCTGGTGATTTGATTGTTTTGTATGTTGCCATGTCACCACTTCTTTTGGACATACCGGTAGAGTAGTTATCCGTTGCCTTTAACTGATTGGAGATGCAAGAAATTGTTTATGAGCTCATCTGATTATAATCCAGCAAAAATGACTCAACTGGTAGCTGCTAAGGTGTTCATACAGGTCCTCCAAGTTTCTGTCGGAAATACTTGCCCTTTTTTCGTTTTTCCTTCCAATCAAGCTGTATTTACTGAGGAAATACATCTGCATACTTACGGATTTGTATTTATTAATTTCGTGTGTAAATATAAATTATTTCTCTGTTCTGTAAAAATCATTATTTAATGGAGGAAAGGTTTACATGCGTTGCAGTTAATTGTGTCTTGAACCATGAGGCTTCTCGTATTGGTTTGATACTGTACAATATTCTCATTTGGTGAATTGGCTGACTATTAAAATCACTTAAATTAAAAGATATAGAAGGATCAATGTTCTGTTTTCAAAATAAAAACTTGAAGGTATTAATAGGAGTGTGGTGGCAGATACAGGATATAGTAAAATTAGCCCACTCAAATTAGTGTTATTTAATACTAAACTCTTTTATATGTTTCATTAAAGATATAAAAATCAAATTCATATAATTTTATAATTAATCCCATCGTTTAGAAAAAAAATCTTGATTGAAATTAGAATTAATAAGAGGCCATCATGTTTTAGATTAAGGTTTTTAATTTTAATTTTAATCTTATTGGCTTAGTACATGAGTTGCCAACTCCACCCCCCACCCCAGTGGTGTTTAGGTTTTACCAAACAGAGGCGTGCTGAAATGTATTGATCTAAAAGTATCAGTTTTTAAACCTGATAGCAGGTTAAACTTTTGCCAAACCTCAAGGTCTAAATTATTTCAATTCGGAATTTTAAGAAGATGATATGGTTTTTTTTCACACAGCACAGAACATCACGTGCCTTTAGTACTCAAATTTGCAGCAGTTATTGCATGCCTTTCATCGGAACAGCAAGTATTTTCCTTCAAAACTAGTGAATACAGACATATCATTTCGGACCCAAACATCACATTAATTTATTCCAGTCACCAAGCAATTCAACTTCAGTATAATATATAAAACAATCTCAAACATAATAGATTCAAAACCGAGAGCAAAGAACAAGATTTTTTTTTTGATTAAAAAGAAACATAGAGCAAGATTGAGATTCTTGTTTCTAGAATTTATTTTAACCTTCTGAGGATCACGGCAATAATATCTTTGACAAATCTAAGAGGCCTGCTGATTACATGGATGGAAGACCAAACAGTCAATGAAGCTCAAAAGAGGAACCATAATGAGAAAACCTGGAGGTAGAAGAAAATCATTTAGCCCGTGAGAGCAAAATTGAGTGCACTGTGAACATCTACGCCTATCTGGGCTTCTGCTTTCTCCAAGTCAGTGGTGGCAGAACTCAGCTTCTGGTTGAATTCTGCAAGCCCCTTCTGGACCAAGCTTGGGTCAATGTGGTCAACTGGCACAGCCTCAACCGCAATTATATCAGCAACCGAATTTGCATGGATAAATGCAAACCCACTGCTAAGAAAATATTTCTTAGTCTCGTTCCCTTCATGAACAGATAAGACCCCAGGCTTTAGTTCTGCAATTGTGGGTACATGGCCCGGCAAAACACCCATTTGACCTGTTGTTGCTGGAATAATGACCATGTCAACCTGCAAAAGACCAAAGTAGAAAACATAACTAATGTGATAAAGCAATAGGATTTACAAGAACAGACGCAGAATAGGATCTGCAAAAAGGATCCCTAAATAGGATCAGCTAACAAACATATTTGCTAATGATTTAGAGTACTAATATTCCTCCACTTAAAGTTCCCACACTAGAACAAGATAAACCTAAAAATCAGCCCAGACACAAAACACAATATTTGATAACAACAGAAAACAAGTAACCATTTCATAGCATCAATGTGATCTTTTCCTGCATATTCCTCAAAATTCAATCTTGACAACATCAAATACAGTTGCAAATGTAAATACCTCTCGACAATAACATGCACTGGAAAAAGTAACCAGCTTATTACATCCAAACAATTGTTTCCCACACTACTGCTTAAGATCATTGAGAAACAAGGTTAATATTATCTCACAGAAGTGAAATATTACTGTTAGAAGATTGTAAAAACTACAGCTTAAAATCATTGAGAAACAAAGATAATATCATCCCACAGAAGAGAAAATAATTTAAATGCAGAAATGGGTAATCTAAACCCAAGTGTTAACAGGTAAAAATTATAAAAACTAGGACGGCAACTTGGTTTTGGTTTTGATAAATCATTGGGAATGGACCCTCCACAGTTGGTTCCAAATTCCAACCAAGAGCTGCATCAATCATCAGCAGAAAACACACCAAATCAAATCAAATTCATATATAAATGAAAAGAACGACGGTGTGAGACATGAATATACACCATCTTGGGTCTTTGAAATTTGCTCTTACAACTTTGAAGCTCTCACTACAACAATTGAGCATAACATCCACTACACAAGCAAATTACATGAGGGCTTGACTGAGCACCTCCTAAAGATATTCTGGGTTTTCTCATTCCGAACAATAGAACACTTCTTCTCTCCTGTGCTGATATCTCATTCCCTTCCTTTTAAAAAAGTCGAACATGCAAAGACAATAATCAAGCCAAATGTACATAACTACAAAATCCTATCACCCAAAATTAACAAGAAAAGAACCAAACAAGTCAGTTGCCCGTCACAACAATTTGGAAATGATTAATTCGTTCAGTTAACTTAAAACCAGAAAACCAAAAGCACATTATATATTGTCCAATTAATCTCCTGAACTCCAAATCCAACAAACCCAGCATAAAACAACAAAAAAAAAAAAAAAAAAAAAAAACAAAGTATATAATCAGTTTAGTTATATTATCAAGAATTTAACCTAACCCAAGTGCGAAAACACAAAACAAATATTCCAATCACCCAAAATCATTCACCACACAACAATCAGATCCAAGCAAAACCCAGATGCCAACAGCCCAAAATAACCTAATTAGCAAACTTAATCGTACAATCACCAAAAAAATTCAATCCAAAAACAATAAAATAAAATGAAAACCAAAGCGAACCTCCTTGTTGGAAAGCTCAGATGCGTAGGGAAGAACGAAGTTGACAGTGAGTTTAGAAGGGATAGAGGTGTGAGTTTGTGGGCGAGTGACCATGAAAGACGATGGGGTGCTGGGTGGTTCCATGAGTGGTACGACTTTTTTCCATGAGTCGATGAAGGCGGAGTCGGCGGTGGCGGTGGCAGGGACTTCAGAGGCGAAGGCTCGAGACCTGGTCAATGTGGTGGTTCGAGCCAAGAGGCGTGAGGCTTGCCGGAACATCGTTAGATTGTGGAGATTTGCGGGTGGCAGTGATAAAAGTTGATTTTGGGAACGGAGGCTAATGGGCGAAAATGAGAAGCTCTTAACTCTTTTGCACTACTCGCTTTATTTTCTTTTTCACTTGTTTTATTTTATTTTCTAATTAATTTTCAGCTCATCTTTATAAATTTTCCCAATTGAAAAATATGAATTTCTACTTGGGAAGTTTATTTCGAAAAAATAAAGATATTGTTTTCATAATTTTTTTTTTATTCAAATGGACTGATATAATTTTATAATTGAGATTTGACTTTAAAACCTAGTCTAAAATCTGAAAAAAAAAAAAAATGAGCAAATCCACATCATTTCT
Source organism: Toxicodendron radicans (assembly GCA_009867345.2). NCBI lineage: Eukaryota > Viridiplantae > Streptophyta > Magnoliopsida > Sapindales > Anacardiaceae > Toxicodendron > Toxicodendron radicans. Next base: position 3,287,593 of record WYDK02000041.1, on the reverse strand, counting down.
CTTTACAAAAGATTATCCAGTGAAATTTTTTTTAATTGAAAATCGCTCAATCATTTTTTATCACATAATGATGTAAGAGAAATAATGTGTACCTAGTATTATTGAAAATACATTTTTTAATTTTAAATATTTTTTAAACATTATATCAAATACATTTTAGTATATTAAAAATATTGAGGTAAAATTTATATATGAAAATTTCCTTTAAAGTTAACTTAAAGCTAGGTAAACTTGATATTTTTAATTCTAAAGAAGGGTATTTTTGACCTTACACCTTTTCCATAAACTTTGAGATTATTTTTCTCTCTTTTCCTCTACCTATTTACCTTTTCCCCTTCATCCATCTTTAAAGGGAGTATACATGGAGGGATTTAGGGGGGTTTGGTTGGGGGTAAATAAAGATTACAAGGGTAATCTATCTTTTTATCCGAGAATTCTCATATTTGGTTGAAAAGTAAAAAAAGATTCCAATAATCTTCAAATACCAATAGTGGTTACTGTTTGAAATGCTGTCACTATTTGAAATACCAAGTAGAAGGGTGTTATTTTTTCATTACCAAGGTAATCCAAATAGTGTTCCCATTTTACCC